>PITA01020445.1:0-34884 GCA_004023965.1 Spilogale gracilis | reverse complement strand
CTTTTTTCCCCACAGGGATCAACCCTGCCTACAGGGCTGAAGATGCCAATGAGGACACCATTGGGGTCCTGGTACGCCTAATCACAGAGAAGAAAGGTGAGGGGAAGTTCTGGCCCTGTCGCCCAGCCTGGGAGGGGATGGTTTCCCAGAGCCTGAGGCCACCATGGGGGTCAGGGTCCTGCCCTGCGCTGCCCCTCCCGCCAGGACACGTGAGGACAGCCTGGTGCTCCCTGACCAGTGTGGCTGAGGGTGCTCCCCCTTTCCTTCTTGTTCTTGCCTGACGAGGGGTGGAGGGAGAGGCACTAGGCCCTGGGGGGGTTGTGGAGGGCACAGGGAGCCGGGGTTCTGACTGCCGCTGCCCACAGAGAATGCAGCGGCCCTGGAGGAGCTGCTGAAGGAGTATCACAGCAGACAGCTGGTGCAGACCAGCCACAGGCCTGTGCCCAGGTGAGTGGGCAGGTCCCCCAAACCCATACAGAATCAGCCTGCTTCCTTGGGGATTCACTACTCGGGTGTGTTCTCGTTACCCTGATTGCGGCCCTCTGCCCGCCTCGGCCTGCCCTAGTGACCCCTCCCACCTGTGCCCTGTGCAGGCTGCCGCTGGGCCCCCCCAGCATGTCACACATCTGCCCGCATCGCCACCACCTTCACACCGTGCAGGGCTTGGCTTCGCTCTCCGGCCCTTGCTGCTCCCGTTGTAGCCAGAAGAAGTGGCCCGAGGTGCTCCTGTCCCCTGAGGCCGCAGCTTCAGCTACCCCCACTCCCAGACTCCTGCCCAACCCCGCCAGGGCTCCCAAGGCGGGGGCCAAGGCAGGACGCCAGGGAGAGATCACCATCTTGTCTGTGGGAAGGTGAGATGGGCACAGAGGTGGGAGGGTCAGGGAGAGACATTATACTCAAGGTGGGGGAAATGGGGTCCTGTTTGAGCCCTGAACATCCTGTTCAGTGATGGTCCTTCTCTGGCCTCAGTATGCCTCTGGGCAGAAGGGGCAAGGGGTGGTCAGGGAGAAGTCAGGTCTTCCTTCACTCAAGCCCTTGGGCCCCAGGGCAGGGTCCTGGCCTCCACCACACCTTGGGGCCCTCAGGCCAAAGGACTGTTTACCTACAACCTGGGGTTGGGGGCTCTTCTGTGGGTAGGAAGATAAAGGAAGGGCTCAGGCTCTGATCCATGAACTTGGTGTGGGACCCCAGCAGGTGCTAGGTTCCCTCTAAGGAGGCTGGGGGGATCATTGCACACCTCTCCTCACAGGTTCCGAGTGGCCCGAATTCCGGAGCAACGGTCAGGTTCAGCAGCCTCGGAGGTGAAGACTATCACAGAGGCTGGGCCCTCGGGGGGTGACCTCCCTGATTCCCCACAACCTGGCCTCCCCACTGAGCAGCGGGCACTGCTGGGAAGTGGTGGAAGCTATACTAAGTGGTTGAAGCCCCCAGCAGAGAACAAGGCGGAGGTGAGGGCCAGAGGGGCAAGTGTCTGTTGGCGCCTGGGTGGGGCGGGGGTGGCGGTACAGGGAGCCCTGGGCAGGGGCCGCTTTCCTAGAGCCCAGAAGCCCTGTGATTCAGTGCTGACCCCTTAATTCTGTCTCCTAGGAAAACCGCTATGTGGTCCGGCTAAGTGAGAGCAACCTTGTTATCTGATGGTCGGCCTCAGCTGAAGACACTGCAGCCCTGCCCTGGGAGGTTCCGAAGGCTTCCTGGAGGAGTTAGAGCTGCAGATGGGCCTGTGAGGATCAAGAAGCAATGGTCCAGCAGACAGAACAACAAAGGCCAAGGCCTGGAGGTGGGAGTGTCTGCCCCTGTGCAGAGGCAGGCCCGCCGGCGGGTGCTGTGTGCAGGAGCAGGTTGAGAGCCAGCCCCTCCCCTGCCCCTGTGCCCTGCCCTGGCCAGATTCTAGGACCCTGACGGCTCATCTGTACCACGGGGTGGCTAGGCCTTGCTAGTGAGAAGGGGTCCTCAGCCTGGCACCCTTGGCCCCACACCTTGGTAATCTGCCCCCGCCTCTGTGCAGGGCCCTAGCGTGGACCTCTCTCTCCTCTTCCGGTGGGCCCCACAAAGGGAAGGGGCAACAAGCTGTGGGCTTGTTGCCTCTTCCCTGGTCCTAACCGTAGGCAAGTCCCTGGCCCCCACCTGGTTTACAGTTCTTCTGACCATGAAGTGGGGGAGAGAAAGGCGTCTCGGGGCCTAGGGCTTCTCCAGTTCCTTGCACGTTCTGGCCTGGACCACGTGCGGGGAGAGCTTGACCCCTTGCCACCCCTCCCATTGTTAGCTGTATCTATGGCCCCATTTTTGCAGCTTCCAGGGCCTGTGCCTTCAGGCCCCCATGGGGCTGTCCATCCCTGGCTCTGCCTATAGAAGGGGCTTAATGCATGTATCTGCCTCCCTCCCCGCTGTTTTTATTGAAATTGGAACCACAGTCTTGATGTGGGCAGGGCTGTGGTACAGGGTGCCAGCCTGCATAGCCACCCCAAGATCTCAGGAGTGTTCAGGGAGAGGTGTGTATGTGGCGCTGGAGAGGCCCCTCTGGCCCCGGTCGTTTCTGTGTCCCTGTGGTGTTGGTGTCTGTCCCTAAGCTGGGCAGTGCGGGCAACTGCCCAGCCTGGCTCCTTTGTCCACTCTAGCTCAGTGACCTGGTTATTTATGTCAGGCCGTGCAGGCATGGGCCCCACTGCCATCCCTATTTCTCTTATTTATTGAAAATTTGCTGTTGTCCTGTTCTTGTCTACATTCCCATCCATTTATTGGATAATAAAAGGTGGGAAAGTGGTGTCATGAGGAGCTTCTTTCCCTGTGCCTCTTCCCAGGTCGACCGTCCATTCGCCAAATACCTCTGTGTCAGGTGCCCTGTGGGGGGACAGGCCCTCCCTCCCCTTGCAGGGCCGGCTCTGTGGCGGGGGGGTGGAAGCAGATGAAGGGGGGAGGCCCCTCACCTCACTGGGTTCTGAGGCCCCTAGAAGCAGTGCTGTCCAATGGAAATACAGTACATACTATGTATGTAATTTAAAAATTTCCTAATAGCCACATTTAAAAAGTATCAATAATGTATTTAAGCCAGTATATCTAAAATATTTTCATTCCAATATAAAGTCAGTAATAAAAATTAATGAGCGAGCCATTAATTTTTTGCTTTGAAATCTGGTATTTTGTACTTAAAGCACATCTTAATATGAACTAGCATATTCAAGGGCTCCGCAGTGTGGCTAGTGGCTCCTGTCCTGGACAGCACAGCTCCAGCGGACGTGGAGCCTGGAGGACAGATGGGTAAGTAAGACACGGCGGGAGCTGGAGCACGGGAGAAGGGGGAACAGCATATGCAGAGGCCCAGGGGCACTACGAGGAAACGGAGAAGCCGGAAGGCGAAGATGACAGGTGTGGAGACCACAGAGTAGGGGTGGGCAACGGAAGGCAGCCCCACGTGCTCCTGGCAGCCCTTAGCCATGGATGCCAAAGAAACTCTAAGGCATTTAGGAGGGGGAAAAGCAGGGCTGGTCAGCTTGCTCTTGGCCACAGTGTGGAGGAGATGGGACAGGGGTCAAGGGATTAGAAGGCAGCTGTAATAAAGCCCCCATGGCATCTGGATGTGAAGGCTTGGAGTGCTCAAGAGACCGATCTAGGCTACAAGAATACCTAGAAACACTTAAATAAACATTTGTACCAGGACTGGGTCAGCCAGGAGAGGGCTCAGGGCAGACCCATGGGCTATTCCAGGGGCATCGCCAAGAGGTGGGAAGGAGACGAAGGGGAGAGGTGTCCTGCAAAGGAGGAAAAGAGAGTGAGGGGCAGGGTGGGTCACAAGGCCAGGGTGAAAGCAGGACCAGGTCTGAGTGGACTGAGCTCCCTGCAGAAGCCACACTATGCCAGGTAATAGCAGGTAGAGACTTAGGCTCCAGGGAGAGAAGGGAGGACCAGCTCGCTCACTCTCTTGTTCTTGCTGCTCCTGTCACAGCCAGAAGTAGCCTGAGGTGCTGCTGTCCCCTGGAGGCCACACCTGCCACTGCTCCCACCCAGACTCCTACCCAACCCTGCCAGGGCTCCCCAAGGCTGGGGCCATGGCAGGATGCCAGGGTGAGGTCACCATCTTGTCTGTGGGCAGGAGCCTGGCCCAGAAGCAGCACAAACTCCCACGGGGAGAAGCTGGGCAGATGGGCCTTGAGATTTGCTCCCTTTTTGCCTCTTGCATCTCTAGGGTGCAGTCTTCTCGCTCTAGGCTTCTGAGGTTTGCAGGAAAGGGAAGGCACCTCTTGGGGCCTAGGAGACAGAAACTTTACTTATTCTAACGGAGAGGAGGAAAGGAGGCAGGCTGCACATCAGGAGGAATTTTCTGGATTACCAAAGGTTGCCAAAATCTAGAACAGGTGTCTGTTGTAGGGGACTAGTGGGCATCATTAGACTTTAAAGGAAATGTCCCCTGCTCTGCCAGGGTCCACGTGGTGTCCCTATTGGTCAACTGTTAGCCGCACCTCGGGGTTTGGTTTCTCAAACTTGGCTGTCCCCTCAGCCAACCAACCCCACTTTGCCCAGCACTCGATGACACACCAAGACGATGAGAGAGCAAGAGCCAGTGCCCTGGGTGGATGGGGTGGGAGATAGGCCTTCCCACTTCCTGGCCTCCTTTCCCAGGGGAAGACGGGATTGTGGACTCCAAAGGCCATCTTGGTGTGGAGACTAAGGCCAGGTCTGGGCTTCCCAGGCCAGGTAAGAGAGACCCCCACCATGGTGCTGGGCCCTGGGGTAATAAGCACAGTCCCCCTCCAGCACCGCCCCCTCATTGTCTCTTTGTTGGAAGGAAAAGTTAGGACTCTGGCCTAAATTTCTTCACTTGTCGCTTGGGGCCAGCTCCCAAAAGGCTGGGATGAGTTGCTGAGGCACCAGGGAAGGGCATCCAACGCCCTTGGCCTTCAGGGCCCCCACCCTCAGCTGGAAGTTTTCCTGGCCTGTCCCCTCCTAGGCTTGCCCCCGTCTGAATGTTGGCAGCCCTGAGGCTGGAGGACAAGCTGGGGCACTCGGCTGAGCAGAGTTCTGAGTCTGACTTCTCCTTTACTTCACCCATTGCCCCAAGGACCGGCCAAGTGAGACCGAGGGCCCAGATTCCTGCCCTGCCTGCTCCTGGCCCTCAGTCCTGCCACTGTGACCTGGAGCTGAGTCCCTGGGGGAAAATCCCTTTCCTGCCCTGCAGAAACTGCTGTTGACACAGCCCGACAGAGTCTGTGGCCAGAGGTACCCTCAACTGCCACATCTGACAGAGCTTTCCACTGCGCAAAGAATGAGTTTCCTGTCAGGTGAGGATAAGTGGAGAAACTATGGGGCACGCTGCAGAGGCCCAGGGCATGGCGTGGCAGAAAGGGCTGGGGAGTTTAGGAGGAGTCCTGAACTGTAATTACAGCTCTGGTGTGGGCCAGGTCGGTCAGCCTCGAGGGGCCTCCACTTTCTCTCAGGTTGAGGTTGAACATTTAGAGGCTGGGAGTGTGTGAATGGTTGGAGCCAGGGCCTGGGAGGGAATGGTGGCCACAATGACCGGGGAAAGAAACATGGGCCTGGACTAGGGCAGAGGCTATGCCCAGAGGGGAGAGGAAGAAGAGATTCAGGATAGAAACTGACAGCACGTGACTATTTGCATGGAGACCACCTGAACTCCCTTGACAGCTGTTCTGTCACTATAAACCCGTAAGCAGGTCCCTGGGCTTCCCACCTGACAAGTTCACCCACGCGGAAGTAAACATGGACACTGCCTCCTCCAGGGTGGGCAGAATGTGGGACTTGGTGCCTGGGCTGCGGAGCCAGACCAAGTGTGAGCTCCAACTCTGAACCTTGAGCTCCAAGCTCTGTGACCTTGGCCAAGGTACTTCCTCTCCTTGGCTGCCCGCTCTGGACAGGCTCACCTCCCACTGGGCTGCGAGGACTAGGAGAGTTACTGAACACAAAGCACAGTGCTGGCCTCATGGGAGGCCCTCGGCAGACGGCAGCCCTCATCATCCATGGCCCCCTGGCTTCTACATCACCCACCTTGGTTCAGGTGCTGATGGTCACTTCCCAGGCCCCTCAGCTGAATCCCAGGGAAGCCCTGCTGTGGGGAGATGCACCATAGGCGTTATCTGACTGGTGAAAACAAGTTCAGAATGAGCTTGGGAAGAAACCCAGGGGATTCACTGGCCTAAGAGGTGGTCTGTGTCTCCCTGGCCCCAAGAACCACCAGTCTGGTCACCCTGGACTTTTTTTTTTTTTTTTGGAAACTTTTTTTTTTAATAGTTATTGAATGTTCTACAGCTTACAGTAAATATCATAGTTACAAATTCTTGGCTTCAACCTTTCAGAGTGATCACTATCTGATCTTCAAAACAAAACGAAACAAAAACCCAAAAGAATCCAAAACAACGAAACAAAACCAGATTTACACTTCATACACACAAGGCAAGGCCATGGGGCTTTCCAATCTTTACACTCCAGGCTGTGTTTTGAAAACACTTATAAGTTCTTTGATCAAACTACTTGGAAGACACCGGTCAAAGGTTTATTATTATTTTAAATGTTTTTCTTTTTTAAAATGTGAGTTCCAATAAAATTTAAAAATTAGATTCCAACCTGTAGATTAAAATGAATTAAAAAATACAAAATCATATACAATGCTCTTACAGGGATTGGTAACATGCCATGAGAACAGGTTTCTCTGTCATGTGATATGAAACGGATGCAATACCTTTCAGTCAGGAGATGGGGACAGACCCTTGGGCCTTTAAAGGTCATTATAGACAAATTCCAAGTTGCTAGAGGCCTGGCCTTACCTCCCTTTGGGTAAGGAGGAGCTCCCCCCCCCGCAGAGCTACACGATTTGGCTGACCCGAGAAGGTGGTCTGTGGACATTCCCACTCTTTCCCTGACTCATAGGCATGAAGAGGAAGGCTAGAGCCTCAAGATGCTGGTCTTGCTGGGGTCAGGCCCAAAGAGGATTTCACCCATTTGACTCCTGTGAGCTGGTACTTATCTGCAAAGCAGTTATAACTGTTCTCTCCAGGAAAGAGAGTACCCACTTGAGCAGAAGCTGGCATGGGTACAGGGCCTCACCACCACAGCACGGATGCCCAGGGACTATAGATGCAGTCGTGGGAAACAAGAGTTCTAGCTTCCCTTTCTGGCTTTGTGGCCGCCCGTCCCAACCCCTGTGTTCCTCACCTGGCCACTGGGCTGGACTCAAGAGCATGCAAGATAGAAAACAACCACTGGAGAAACTGAGGGAATGGGGCCCAAGTCTGGCTCAGGCAAGGTTGGCTATGGAATGTTGAAGCTGGCCTGCCAGGCAGGAATTTTGAAGGCTGGGCCCTGGAACCATGTAACATATAACTTCAGAAACAAGTTTTCTAAGAGAGAGGAACACAGGTAAAGGACCACAGTCAACCTGGCATGTCCATGGGAGCCTGATCTTGGACACTGAGGCATGGAACTCGATGGTTTACCTGGCTGGGTTTCCTCTGCTGGGACCCTGCTGTTGGGTGGGGCCTGGACTCCCCTGGGGCTGCGCACCTGCACGGAGCCAGTCTCCTACCTGCCCGCTGCACTGCCTGACCTGCCCCTCTCTGAAGCTTGGCAAGCAGATGAGACCGCATACCCTGTGGGGACGTGGTAGAATACAGGATGGAAAAACAGAGCTACGCCTGTCTTCACTCAACTGCAATGGAGGAATGCCACGGTGACCTCTAGGTGATTAATCCAGCCAGAGTGCTATAACTACGACCACACCAAGATCAAGACCCATGCCTTCCAGGCCTTCCTTCTCTGGCCATGGAGCAGAGCAAACAGATTCTGATATGCAGGGCTCCAGGCCTGGCGACCAAGGGGCCTACCCTACTTTTATGCCCCATGTGATTCATTTATGAATGCCACTTAGAACAAAACAACCCCTCCAAAGGAGCCCTGCCCCCCCAGCTCTCTTGGATTGGTAAACCTCAAACCTGGAACAATTTGGGTGGCCAGGGTAAGAGCTGGGATAGAGTAGGAACTCTTTGGTCTTGGTTCTTACCCATGGGAAAGCAAGCCCAGGCATTACAGTCAGATGTGCTTTTGGCCATTCAGGGCTATACCAGGTCCTCTGGGAGTGCCAACTCACTGTGTGTGGACAATGGGCAGGCTTTCCAGGGTGAGAAAGCATGGGTGTACAGGCTTCCCAGGGCCATAGGTCTTTCAATGGACAGACACCCCGGCTGACCTTGAATGTGACTTCAGTCCTAGGCATTATGACCCTAAAGTGTTTTATTCAAATTAGGCCTTTTGTTCGCCGGTTTCCACCCTCCTGGTACTGCCAAGGACCTCAGGGCCTGCCTGATACAAAAATCTCAACTGGGAGGACTAAGCTCCCAGGTCTCTTGGGAGTCTTCCTCTGTTTGGAGCAGACAGATGCCAGCTGAAAAAGCAGAGGACTGGAAGAGTTCAAATCTGGGCTCTTTATCTTAACTGTATGACTTTTGTCAAGTCTCTTAAGCTTTAAAAAAATTTTTTTTTATTTAAAGAAAGCTCGCTCTAGGCCCAACATGGGGCTTTAACTCATGATTCCGAGATCAAGAGTCCCATGCTCTACCGACTGAGCCAGCCAGGTGCCCCAAATCTCCTAAACCTTCTGAGACTTAGTTTTATCCATCTGTAAAGTGATTATCCATCTACAAGTGAGGATTTGGCAATCAATGTCGAAGTACTTTGTACATTAAAAAAAACCTGCAGATAAGTTTATGTGGCCTTGTTCAATATTTAGCTAAGGGGATATATAATCTAGGTTCACTGCCAAAAGAGAAGAGCTGTAGCAACTGCTCTGTCTCAGGAAAAGGTTTTTTTTTTTTTTTTTTTTTCAAAAAGTGGCAAAAAGGTTACGTTCTGACCACTTGGGGGAACTCCAGACTCGAGATTCCCGGGCCCTAGGCTAATGAGGAGAGGGAGTCAGGGAGAAGCTGGGGAAGCCAGGGCTGGCTATTACTGGAACTACCTGTGGCCCTAACCCTGGCCACCAAGCTTGTGGTGCTGGGAGGAGGCAGCGGAGTGGAGAGGCGTTTGCATGCCAGGGCCATCTTTGTAGCTATGTCCTGTGGGCACACCCCTTGTCCTGACTTGCTGGCCTTCCTATAGTGACCAGGCCCTTCCAGCTGACCTTCTGTCCAGCTTTATCACTGGGCCATCCAGTATCTTTGGATGCCCCTCAGCAGACGCCTGTGATCCTCCTCCTGCCCAAGGTACACTACTGCCCCTGCTCTCCTGGGCTTGTTCCCTTTGCGATGACTCCCCAAGCTTGGCTAGGCTTGTGGATCTCTGTCAAAGCAAGCAGGGGAGGCCAGCAGAACTGGGGCTCCACCAGATATACTGAAAAAGGGGTGCTGGACTTAGGCTCTTCCAGACCACAGCCTTTCTGCACCTTGTTTTTGCCTCAGGGCCTGTCTTTGATCTGGAATTACAAACTGGGGCAAAGAGGGGGTACAGAGCATACATGTTTCAGTCCACAAGCCTGTGTGTGGAATCTGACTGGAGGGAAAGTGGACAAACTGGGATTCAGGTGGTCGTGCCACTGATGAGCAAATCCCTTTGCTTTCCCAAGTCTCCGTGTCCCCATGGATCAAATGGGAGGAATACTCTATTTCACAAGGTTAAGCCAGACCAGTGGATGTGAAACTGCTTTGTGAACTGTGAGGTACTAGCTGTTAGTTTTTATTTACTGGTATAGAAAGAACAAAAGTAACAAGGTCATTCCTAGGTCTCCTTCTTTTACCCTCCTCTCTGTGGTTCTAGCCAGCTCACCTAGAGGCAGCAGGGTTCAGGAAGCCTATTAAGATACTAGCATTCTGCTCACACTGGCAAGTTCCCTTTCCTTCTAGAACCAGTTTCCTCATTTGTTCGATGGGTGCAAGAACTCTGACCCCGTCTCTCTTGCAGGGCCAGTAAATTAAAGGCTGGGAAGCGCTCTGAAATCTAGGAGCACCTGACAAATGCAAAGGTTTCCTATTATTATCATTAATATTATTTTGGCATTTTCCAAACACATATGACATAATCTAGAACAACCTTCACCCACCCTTACAAAACCAGAGAGGAGGAGGAGGAGGTATTTGCAAAAAAATGGATTAACACTGGAAAACTGTTGTTTAAAATGAAACCCCATCAGCACCCTAGAACAGATCATTTAGAATAGCTAGGTTTCTCCTTACTGGTCCTGCAGTTTCCTGGAAGGCCAAGAAGGTGGGTCCCCCAACTCCTGGCTCTCAGTTGGATGCTGATGGGCTCTGCCCTCCTGGGAATGACCAGCCAGCCTCTGAGGTCCTTCTGGCTCAAATTTCCTGATTTTTTTTCCTCCTTTAAGGATAACATGGGAGGTACAGGTAGGGGTATGTCCCAAGGATGCATGAATTTAAAATGAAAAGGGTTATTTAAAAGTTCCAAATGTTATCAACGACCCCATTTTGTACAGTAAAATATTCCTGCACCTCTCCACCCCCAGAGGGGCTGCTGGCCCAGCCAGAAGCTGGGTGCAGGGGACACGGCTGAGACAATGGGCTCCTGGCTGAGACTAGCCATGATTCCTGACTCAGGGATTCTTCTTTTCCCATGAGAACCCCTGTCTCCTGGGTCTCATCCTTGTCCTCTCTTCTCAGGATGAGGGGCTACTGTCCTCAAAGCATTGATTCTCCTTCTCAGCCAGCCCACTTGCTCCTTCTAGGGCTAGAGTCCAGTATAGAATAAAAGTTCCAGATGTCTTCACAGAATTTCCAAATGCTATTTCCTCATTTGCAATTTCTGTTTCTGCCATCTGCTCCCATGTGACCCTGCCCAGTCTTCAACCTCCTCCTTTGGAATCCATGGAGGAAAAGAACAGAAACCAAAGCCCAGAGACTGTTCCAGAGTTCACCAGGTGTGGGTGTTGCTAACTTATTTTTTACAAAACCAAGCTAATCCATCCCTAGGTAAATTTTTGTGGATAACATGACCCTAGGTAGGAAGGCTGCATTTAATGCTAAATTTACTGCTAAATCTAGGGAAGTCCTTTCGTCTTCTCTGGGCCTCAGCTCCCTCATCAATCAAATAGGGGAATGGATGAGATGATTGCTAAGGTCCCTTCAGTCCCGTGAGTCTATGAAATGTTTATTGCTATTGCTTTTCCTTCACTGTCCTGACCTTCAGAGCCGCCAGCTCCCACCTGGAATGTGGCTCCTTCACTTTGGCCGTGAATGGCACAAGGTAACCAAGAGCCCCATGGGCAAACTGGTGAGCCCGGCACTGGGAAAGGCAGAGGGAAGGGAGAGAAATGCCACAGGTTCCCACTCTAATCAGGAGGGAGCATCTTATCAGAGTGGGCCCATGCAGCCTCGGGGGCCACGGGCTGGATTACAAGGGCGCCTGGCCTTCCAAGGCTTTGGGAGGCTGGGGTACCATCACCCTGCAGCTGCTTGGCAGGTCTGAGGTCAAAATTACCCTTTGAGGAAGTGCCAGGTTAACAACACTGTGCAAATCAGAGAGTCCAGGCCCAGACAATATGGCCAGAGACCTTACAAACCAAAGCCAGCAGGCAAGCACCTCTCTCCCCTCTTGCTTCCCACAGTGCCCTCCCTCCCTCCCCCCAACCCTCCCACAAGTTCTCCCAAAGAAAAAAATCTGGTTTTCCCAGGTTCTCACCTGGGGTATCAAGCTGCTATGAACACTCCTACCTAATTAGGTGGTTCTGTTCTTGGTCTGTTGCGATGGTTCTCAGAAGACTTTCCTTTGCGTCAGGACATGGTTATGTCCTCAACTAATCTTACTTAGGAAAAATAAAGAAATGATCCCCAGAGGTGTAACTCGCTCAGCAACTCTTGAGTTTGTACCCTGGACCTGAGGGCCACGTGCATTATGCTCTTCAAAGGAAATTCCACCTTCAGGTGAACCATTGCAATAAACCCCCCCCTCTCTGCCTGCAACTAGATTGGGGTCCCCGGGGACCAGATGCTTGGGGAAGGAGAGAAGAGCGGAGAGGATGTGCCTGGTCAAGAGGAGGGGACAGAGCTGGAAGGATAGCGGCTAAGAAGGGGATAGTGGGGAGAGGCAGGAGATTAGAAAAAGCAGCTTTTACAAAAACCAAAAATAAAAACCAAAACCGTTAAAGATGCATAAAGTGACCCTTGCACTTCCGTTGTCTCTTCTTGCAAATGGAGGTGGTGCTGCTAGGGGACTGCTCCAGCACCTGTGTAAGACTTGAGTAGTTGCATACAATGTGTGACTCCAGATCTGAGGAAGGAAGGGGAGAGCCATTAGTGACAATGATATTCCTGAGGCCACTTTAGGAAGCCAGCGGATCCCCTCCCCTCCCTGTGGGAGCCCTACACGGAGCCCTCTGTGCCTTCCTGGTGGAGCTGCCTGCTTCCCATCCAGTGCCAAGAGCTCCTGGAGGAGGTGGAGGGCAGGGGAGATCAGGAAGGAGGGCAGAGAATTTAACAGTGACATCCCTGGAGTCACTGGCTCCGCCTCAGGAGCTGTGGGGGTGAGGACGGGAAGGAAGCTGGTGGGGAGGGATGGTGGCCCAAGTCTCCATCTGATTAAGCTAAGAGACTTCATCTGAAGAATGAGGCCCAGAGTAGGAGATAAGTCTGAAGACGAGGTAAAAAGCACAGAATTTAGTACTAGAGGACTGGAGTCCTACTGGTTAAGATGTGTTCAACTATGTATTTATCTGTTAAATAAAGCTAATCCTCATTTCACAGAGCTACCATAATAAGGATTGTGAGATAACAAAGTATCTAGAATACATGCAAAGTCACAGCTATCCTTGAAAGTGGTATTACTGAAGCTGGAGCAGAAGAGCAGCTGGTGACTGTCACTGGCCCCTGCTGACACCTGTGCGGCAGACCAGGCCAGGGGCTTTGCTAGGGTCAGTCCCAGGATTCGGTCATCCTCCTACCACTCCCAGCCCGGGCCCCACTCACTTGGATGGGCTGCAGGCTTTACCAGTGCGGGGGCACATAGCTGTACGCGGGGGTCCCTTGGGCCCTGTATGTTGGCATGGAGACAGGGTGTGCCCCGATCGCGGTGTGCTGGGGTGCAGTCAGCAGGGTACCTGAGCATCCAGAGAGAAGAGTAAACCCAATGAGGCCATCCCAGGGCACTGGGATGAAGAGGATGGAGCCATGGCCTTTCACACAGTTGCTCCCCAAGCTGGGCCCCCCCACCTCCCCATCTGCTCATGAACTGCTGCCTGCCCCTCCCACCTTGCCAGGCTTCATCTCCTTAGGGAAAGTTTTGCTGATGCTCCAGGACAGTGTCAATCACTCATCTTCAGTGGCCTCCTTTTACTCTTCTTTGTACGCTCCTCCTATTCTACCAAGTGGAAATTGTTGGTTTATATGGTTGTATTTACCCCTAGGCCTGCTGTTGGTAAAGGCGGGGCTCTCTGGTTTATCAGTTACTGGTCCCCAGGACCAGAATAACAAGGATGGCACCAAGCAGATAATAGCTTACTGACCTGCTCTGGGGAATGAGGCCTCAACAACCCCTTACATTAGGGGCAGAATAAAAACCCAATTCTCACCTCCCACCCACTAGACCCCTTGTAACTCTCTTCCCTTAAGTGATTGTTTAAAAGCTAGGTCTCTAAAGGTTATTCATAGCCCTCTTGACATCTCATGCTCTTCTTTTGAATGTCAGCACATCTAGAGATTTCCTTGTTATTCCTGGGGTGTCTCCACCCCAATCCACAAGGTTCCAGATAGAAAGGGCTCTGGTGTGACTTTGAAATAAGCTAGAAATGGAGGGGTCCTCCAGGCCTTACAATTAATTACTGGACAGGGTCTTGAGTTCCAGCCTGCTAAATAACACTGCCTCATGCCCTCCTTTCTGGAGCCAGAGTCTTAGTACCATCGTCCTTCCTCTAAACGACAGCCTCTCCCCTCTAACCATGCCTCCACCCTGTAGCCAGAGAATGTTTAAACCGAGCCCATCTTTCCTCTGCTTAAACCCCTTTGTTAACTCTCTTGTTACTTAAAGGTATTTTGGTCTCTCCGCTTTAGCTTTGCTAACTGCTCCAGCTGCCCTTCCAACTCTACGCCTTTATTTTCTAAGGGCCTTGGACCATTTCCATTCTGTGAATGTGCCATGCTCATGTTCTTTCCACTGCTCTTCCCTCTTCTATCCCTCTGGTTAGCTTCTGTTCCCCCTTTAAGACCTGGCTCAATATATCCTTCTCGGTGAAATCTTCCTCATCCCTGTGGACAGGGTTCCCAGAGGAATTTCTCATGCTGTGGGACACCTGATCCCATGATGGTGTTCTCTGGTCTGTCATGAGTTTCGGGAGAAGGCGGATAGATACTGACACACATGCTGTCCTCACCTGCTGACATTGCCATGGTGGTGCCGGCCACCATGCCCATGGCCACACCATTGGTCCTAGGGGCAGCAACAGGCGCCGGGTAGATGGCAGAGGGAATGCTGTTGGGCTGGACAACCGTGGTGTGGTGAATGACGTGGGGCTGGGCAGCGTACACCGGCTGTGTATAGTAGGCTCCCTGGGGGAAAAAAGGCTGAGGTCATACAGGCTTTTGAGACGTGGGGTAGGATATGGAGAAAGGAGGAAGGAGGTGAGACTGTTCTTCCCAGACCCTATGAGATGGGCTCAGAGGAGCATGGGCCCAGGGACTCAAGATCTGGGCCCCAGTGGGGACTCTGCGTCTGTCTTACTACATGATGGTGGACAGTTTCATATCAGCTGAGTTTTGCTCAGCCTCTGGTATGAAAAATAAGGCCCTAACCTGATTCTTCTTTGCTCCTAGGGCTGTTATGATGATCTAATGGAATAATAGCTCTGATTTTAATATTTTAAAATGTTTGTATCTTACAGCAGTAAGTAACATTTGGCAAGCTGCCTAAAATGTAAAGGAGGGACTATAGCCAATGAAGAAAGATATGGATGGGGCTGGTGAATCCAGACCATCGTGTGTGTGCACACGAAGCATTACTAGCGGGACGGTCACATTAGTGTGAGTCCTGCCACCTCACCTACTGGGAATTGTCACAAATGCAAAGCATTTCCTCAGATGTCTCTTACTATTTCTCTTAGGGAAAGAGGTGAGGATGGAGACAGAGGTCTGAGGTGACTTCCCAGTGCCTAGATCACACGGCTGCTTCCTGCTGCCATAGCCCACAGTCTGCTGACCTTTGTGGGGAGTAGACACAGGCCCCTGGATCATCTTTTTTTTCCCCCTGGATCATCTTAACCCAGAGCTTCTCAAATGCCTCTACTAACTACTGACAGGAGCCTCAGAATATGTATTTATAATCCTAGAGGTCTGAAACATTGTGCAAAGCAGCTTGCCACAAACAAGAAATATCCATCTCAAGCCTATTGTTTTATCTTTTAAAAGTTTCATATTCTACTCTACAATGTAGCTGTTTTTTAAACTAAAGTGTTCTCTTCACTACTTAAACCTCACATGGAATTATCACCCCAGAAAAATGTGCCATGTGCATGCTGGAGCCTCACATGACCCCTATCACAGCCATCTTCTCAAGAGTACACACGTCTCTAGCTGAAGTAGCCCATATGGGGACACTAAGGCACACAGAGAAAGAGAGAGAGAGAATAAGTTAAGATCACTGTGTGATCTTACCTCCTCCCTGTTTAGCTCATGGACTATTTCTCTTAGGGAAAGAGGTGAGGATGGAGACAGAGGTCTCCATCATGACTCCCCGGACAAGGAGGGTAGATGTGGTGGTTAGGGAGAGAAGCCCAGATACTTTGGGTCTCGTCCTGACTCAACTAACAGCTCCCTGTGTGACCTTGGATAAGTCCCTCTCCTCTCTGGGTCTCAGCTTCCCCACTTGTATAAGAAGAAATTGAGCTAGATGATCTCCAGGGGCTCTTGCTCCTCTCACATTCTAGCCTCTGTTCATCTAAATGACTTCATGCGTCACTCCTCCAAGAAGCTGAGGTGCAGTGAGAGAGTGTGTAGACTCCAGGGCTATTGTTTCCACGATGCAACAGTGACAACTAGCCAGAGCAGGAACTTGCCTTCCCTTTCTTTCTCACCCACCCTCACTCCACCTAGAGCAGTGGCTCCTTTGCCTACAGAAGAGGTGGGCCCAGGCTTCCAGATGCACCTACCTGGGCATACAGATTCTGCTGGGGGTAGGCACTTCTGATTGGATACATGGCCGTCTGATAGGGGTTGGGTGATGGGGAGTAGGGGGGCGGAGCGGTATTACTCTGGGTCGGTGGGACCTTGTATGGTGTCCCCGCAGTATATCCTGTACCAAGGCAATAAGAGAGACTTCCAATTAGTTGACAGAACAGCACTGTTGGAAGGCAGCAGGTCCCAGTCACGACTCCCCAGACAAGGAGGGGCTGATTCCAGGCTGGAAACACAGATGAGGACAGAGAACAGGGCTCCACCCAGAGAGCCCTGGGCCCAGAGTGAGGGGTTTTGGCTGCCTCAGTCTTGGCCTCAGACTGGCTCCCTCAGTCTTGGTGCACAGGGCTACATAAGTGATTCTGGCATCTTTTAATTCTTTGGTTCTCAAGGGTATGATCTATAAAACAAGAGGCCAGAACCAGATGGTCTCTTAAGGGATGGCTGCAGCTCGGACAGTCTGGGGTTCTGTCTGTGTAGCAAGAGACTGGCATGTGTGCCCAGACGGGAGAACCTCCGCCCACCTGCTCTCCACCACGCTCCCTCTTCCTGCTTTCTGTGGCATCTCTCAGTGGCCCAGGGCTTCGTCTGCAGCTGGTTCTCTTCTGTTTTCCCCCTTACTCTCTCTCTTTCTTTATCTCGTATCTCTCTCTTTTTGGACTACTCTCTACCATGTTCCTCTTTTTCCCTGGAAATCAATTTTAAGGCAAAAAACCCACAGAAAACATTCAGAGATCCTTATCTTCTGAGATGCTTAAAAAACTGCCCTACAGAGCCAGCCTTTCCTCCACTCCTGGGGTTCAGGGAAGGACCACTTTGGCCTGAAGGCCGAAGTTAGGGGTCACAAAAGTTCACATCAACCTAGCACCTAGCCCCAGGGAGTTCACAATCAGTCACTCAAACTGTGCTGCCTTTGAATCTTCTGGAAAAGAGTCAGATCCTATGTTTGCAGGAAAAACCTGAAACATAAATCACTCGAGAACCAAGACTATGTACTTCAGGAACACAAAATGAAATGATTCTATGGAAACCAAGTGACCCCAACTCTCTTACTCTATACAAAGGGCTCAGAAAGGGTAAGTGTTTTTAGAAAGTTTTTTCTGAGTTGAAGTGCCAGTGCTAGGGCACCTTGGCTTCTGATTGCCAGCGGCATGTTGCTGGAGCTTCTTTCCTGTGCTTCTCATTCTGGCTCGGTCTGCCTGGCACATCACTGAGCTTCCCCTGCCCTCAACGCAGCTCTTTTACCTATGGGATGCTCACCAAGGCCTTTGACAGCAACATGGTACTGATCCTGCAATAAGGGACTTGGGGGGAGAGTGGAAAGTGGTGCTTTATTGGGAGAGAACAGAGCTAGGCTTCAGTTTAGGCTTTCTTCCAATTGGCAGGGATTGCTGCCAAGTCTCTGGGCCTTAGTTTCCTATTCTGCTAAAACAGAAGGCTAAGAATGAAGATCTCTTCATGAACTAAAATCCCATTTTTCTAAAGATCCTGAGTCTCTTCTACCTTAACTCTTAGTAAAAGCGAGCTGCCATCAGGTCACAAATCTTTCAGTCCACAGCACTGGCTTGGTCCCCCCACCCCTGATGAGGTACTCAGCAGGACAGGAGAGCTGCTATTTGACTGTCACAGAAGGCACCACCAAAAGGTGTCCTGTCCTCTTCCCTGGAATCGTGTCATTTAATCTTCCCCCTTTCAGATCCATAGTTTGTTCCATGGGAGGCTGGTTTTGTGGTCAAATGTGCTTGCGAAATAAGTGGCAATGAGGATGGAGGAGAAAGAGTACACGCACGGGACGGCAGCACTAGACATGGAGGTAGGAGGCTGCTGAGAGAGAGGCATGGAGCAGATTCCTCAGTTTCTAGACTGTGATGCTAATTATAATTCGTGGTTAGAGCAGATGAAGCAGATACTATGGGGGAAGACAGGAAGTATAGGTCTGTGACATCTAGAAGGAGCCATCTGAGGGCTCCTTCACCTTGGAGTGAAGAGTAGCAGCAATGCTGAATAGAGATGAATAGGTTTGGTTTTTATCCCATGACTCTGAGAAGTTTTAAATGACAGGATGAACTACGAATTACTAAGATAGGGATACGCAGGAGACTATTTCCAAATTTATTTATTACCAAATCTTTTACTCATGCTAGTAACATTTAAAGCACACAAACTACAGGGTGGCTCAGCTGGAAGGGCACGTGCTCCTTGTCTCGGGCTTGTGGGTTTGAGCCTCACACTGGGTGTAGAGATTACTAAAAATAAACTTAAATAAATAAATAAAACATGGAAACTACGATTCTTTTTGTAATCGCAGCTTATTTTGTGAAGTAAAGGTTTACTGTGACATGACTATGGCCATTCATTTACTTACCAACTATGGCTGCTTTCCTGCCACAATGGTGGTTATGACACTGGCATCCCCATATGACCATATGGCCCAAGAAACCTACAATACTTATTATTTGGCCCTCTATAGGGAAAGCTTGCTGATTCCTCATCTAAGGAATAAAATAAGGTATGAGGATTCCTGCTAGAGTGGAGAGCATCTCTTTTCTATGCAGAAGGGCAGGACACCCCTGAATCCTAAGATGCCTGCTTTGAAAGTTACATAGCGCAGCGTGATGGTTTTGAGTAGCCACACTGACTGCCTGGGTCCAAACCCCAGCCCTGTTGTTTAATATCTACAGACTACAGCAGTCTCGTCATCTGTAAAATAGGGATCACAACAGTACCTACTTCATAGGGTTACTCTGATAAACACATTCATTAATAATTGCAAAGCCCTTAGAATAGCACCTGACACATTAAAAGCACTTCACAGAAGTGAGCTATTACTCTTTTTTCTCTCTCTGTAGAGAAAGAGCAAGCTTCCTGTCCTGGGAGGTGCAAGCAGAGACTGGTCTGCAAGACTACAGTAGTGAGGTTAAACTACGACTTCCACGGCGCGATCCAACTTGGAACGCAAACTCCAGGATTCTAAGATTCTAAAACCGTATGGTTTAAAATGCCATGACTTTGTATTTCTTTAAAGTTAACAAGCCAATGATGCTGGCACCTTTCCCTTATGCTCCCCAAGAATGTGCTCTGGAGTTTTATACCCAGCGGAAGCCTGCACTACCCTTCTATGCCACAAGGACAGCCATTTTACAAAGTGTTGAGGTTTTCTGTCTAAGAAAAACCAAAACCCTCCAAAGTCTGCAGGAGAATTTGGTTTCCACATCTAAGAATAATTTTGTCTGAGAATGTTTCCCTTTCTTCATGTTATAAAATGAGATACATACATACTCAGAATACAAATCAGCCGCCAAAATGCCCTTGGCAGCCAAAAAGACACTGCTGCAGAAGAAGGCCCTGCTTTGTCCGGACAGTCTGAGAAGGGAGAAGCAGAACTGCAGAACTAGAGGAGACCTCAGAGATCATTAAGCCCAACACAAATGTTTTACAGATGAGATGACGACTAGATGGTGGAGAGAGCGTAACCGCTCGCCAGGACTCAGTGCTCCGTCCTCCCACTACCATGGTTCTCAAGGTTTCCATGTGGGTCAGCAGGCTGCAGAAACCGCCTGGGCCCCCAGTCTGGGTTCTGTCAGTGAGTCTGGTCAATTCTTCTCTCAAGGAATACCCTCCCTTGGTCTAGATAATATAAGGCCATTCTAATGCTGGTGTTCCAAGTCTCTGAGTATTTCAGTGAGGCTTTCATGAGAAAATCATTGCAGAGGACTTTCTATAACTGACTGGTGGTCCTGTCCATACCACTGATGATTAGAAATTCCCCTGGGGCTGGATCCTGGGCTACCTTGGATAACACAAAACTTTACGATTTATTACTCTGCATCTAAGTAAAAGAAGCTATTGGGGGGCGCCTGGGTGGCTCAGTTGGCTAAGCGACTGCCTTTGGCTCAGGTTACGATCACAGAGACCCGGGATCAAGCCCCACATTAGGCTCCCTGCTTGGCAGGAAGCCTGCTTCTCCCTCTCTCACTCCCCCTGCTTGTGTTCCCTCTCTCGCTGTGTTTCTCTCTGTCAAATAAATAAATAAATCTTTAAAAAAAAAAAAAAAAAAAGAAGCTATTGGGCTGGATGCAAAAAAACCTCACCAATGTTGCTCACATGAACTCAGACTCAGCTCCCTCACTGGAGGCCTGGCACTTGGTGAACGGATTTCTACCTGAATCTGAAGGTTACAGAATTAGGACTTTGGAATGCTATTCCCTTTAAGGACATTAGAGACATGCATTCAACTCTCTACTTTCAAATGAAGAACCTGGAGCTGGGAGGGGGTCAGCAACCTTCCCCAAACTGCACAGCAAAACTGTGCAGAGCTGGGCTCAGAGTTCAAGGCTACCATGCCCTGGGCAGGGCTCCTTTCCGAGTTATCGGTCTCTGCAGTCCAGTCTTGGACATTTGGCATATTGGCCTTTGTGTCTTTATTTCACTAAAGGCAATATCATGATAGGAGAAAAAGGAATTATATCACTAGAAGTCCCAGCTCTGCCTTATGAAAGAGGCTTTATGAGGCCCTCTTCCTTCTCTAAGGTGCCTAACTATAATTTTAGGCTCCATCAAACAAGATAATAAATACACTAATGTGTACATTAGTGAGATAAAACCATTTCAGCCCTCCCTTCAATCTGCACTATCATAAATCTTTTTCAGATGGAGAGCCCCCACCACTTCAAAGGTGTTGATCCTCACATCAAGGATGTCTTTCAGACTAAGCGGTTTACTGACCATCAGATTTACATGTCTGAACAAAGTTCTATGTCTGAGTCTTGTCTTGACCCCTAAGTGTCTTTGTTGGTAGCCAGACAAGAGACTGCGGAGTAGGGCGCCTGGGTGGCTCAGTGGGTTAAAGCCTCTGCCTTCAATTCAGGTCATGATCTCAGGGTCCTGGGATCGAGTCCCGCATAGGGCTCTCTGCGCGGCAGGGAGCCTGCTTCCTCCTCTCTCTCTGCCTGCCTCTCTGCCTACTTGTGATCTCTCTCTGTGTCAAATAAATAAATAAAATGTTAAAAAAAAAAAAAAAGAGACTGTGGAGTAAGCAGGAGGGAGACCTAATTACAAACAGGCTTAGCAAGTGTTAGTAAAATTGAATTTCTCAAAGTACCGTGAATTTTCTGTGGCATTAGAAGCCACAAAACCTGTGTGTTAGGAGGAACCCTGGCGGACAGGGGAAGGTCAGTCGAGTCCTCTTCTTTTTTACAGCTGCACAGGTTCACACAGGACTTGCTTAAAGGAAAACATTTGAAGTTGCATTGTGGTCCTTTCTAGGAAATCTGACAGCTTTTGAGATGACAGTGGGAGTAGCTCAGTGGGAATTCAGGAAGATTTCCACACAGGAGAAGGCAGAGCCTTCTATTATTCAGACATTCTCACTGTAGAAAGGGCTGCCTATGGAGGGAATGAGTACCCTGGAGATGCGTGAGAGAAGGCTAGCTGGTCCACTACGGGAGGGCAGCCAGCAAGGAAGCCCCTGATGGGGTGGGTACTGCGTGCACCACACCACGGGGACAGAATCAGGAGTCTACCAGCTAGAGAGAACCTTAAAGATGACCTCGTCCTGCCCCTTCGTTTTACAGTTGGAAAAACCCAGGTCCAAAACGTGGACATAAATTATCCAAGATTACACTGAAGCATGTCTAGAATCCAACTTTTTAAGTCTCCGCTCCAGGCCTCCTTCTGTTCCACTCCAGCAGGGGTGTCTATATGCATCTACAACCACATGTGTGGATTTAAGAGAAAATGTGTATGTGTAAGCCTGTTTACCTCCACATTCATTCAGGTCCACCTGAGGCACTGAAGAAACTCCTTACTACTACCATCCCTCTCTTAACGAGTAAAATTAATCTCACGGAAAAAGTCAGTAAATTTAACCTGAAACTTAACCTGAGTGATATCATCTTTTTTTAGTTGTGCTGCTTGCTACATGGATGGCATTGGACATACTACCTTTCTGAGCCTCAGCTTTCAAACCTGAATAAAAATCCACCACAATAATAGGGCTCTAGGGTAGATTACATGAGAGGGTGATTATGAAAGCCAACCTTCTAATGGGTGAGAGTTACGTTGTTTAAATGTAAGTTGATATTAACATCTAGGGGCAGTGGTAGATAAGGAGAAAATAACGGGTATTTTAAAGAAAAAAATAAAAGAAAAAAATGCAGCATATTCTTCTAATCTACTCAATAGATTAATAATTTACTGAACCACAGACTTTCAGGCCCAGTCTGCAGCACCCCTCCAAGGGCACATCAAACCCCTGTTGGCACAGTTTAAGAAATAAGTGCTCCCCACCATCCAAAACCAGCCACTCCTCTTTTGGACAGTTCCAATAAGGCACAAAGTCTTCCTACGGAGCCCCAGTGCCACTCAGTAACTTCTAAACACTGGTCCTCATTTTACTCAGTGGAGCCTTCTTGTTAATTATTAAAAATCAGGTGTGGGCGCCTGGGTGGCTCAGTGGTTAAAGCCTCTGCCTTCGGCTCAGGACATGATCTCAGGGTCCTGGGATCGAGGCCCGCATTAGGATCTCTGCTCAGCAGGGAGCCTGCTTCCTCCTCTCTCTCTGCCTGCCTCTCTGCCTACTTGTGATCTCTCTCCTGTCAAAAAATAAATAAAATCCTTAAAAAAAAAAAAAATCAGGTGTGACAGTGAAACCATTAGTCATCCTACTGAACCTCAAGATGAATATGAGCAATATGACTGGCCAGATGGTTTCTGTCTTCCCAGAGGACTCCACGTACACACCTTGCTCCCACAGCATAGCTTCCACCAGGGGAGTGTTTCTCATGGGGCGCAATTCTGCCTCCCCAGGAGACCTTCAGAAATGTTTAGAGATATTTTTAGTTGCCATGAGAGGCTTTGCTGGCACCCAGGGAGCCGAGGCCGGGGGTTCTGCTAAGCACCCCACAACGCACAAGTTAGCCCCACACAACAAATAATTTTCTGGTCCAGATGTCCATAGGGGCAAGGCTGAAAAACCCTGTGCTAGATGTCCAAACCCTGTGCTTTCTCTGTCCAAAGGTCCACTGGCCTTCAAAGACGCCCTCTGTTCTTTCCCCTGAAATGCAGTACCAGCTCTTCCCTAATCACGCTTGTGGGCCAGGTATGTACTTCCTCCTCCCTCCCTCACTGCTTTGTGTCTCCCCAAAGCTGGGTACATGATCAAAGAGGATGACCTTTTCTGTTATGAGGAAGGTCAATTTTTTGTGTGTGGGTAGGAGAACCTCTTAAAACAGGTGTCTTATACTGTCAGTTTTAAAAGTTCCTTTTCCTCTCTTCCTAAGAGACAAATCAGTCCCAACCAAGGGGAACAAGGAAAGGAGGAGACAGGCTGTATTTACTGAAAGCCGCAGAGGATGCTTGGTAAGTTCGGTTCTCGGTCCCGGTGTCCACTGGGAGGTGGAAGGTGCCTTCAGTACCACAGGAAGACGAGTTCTGTGGCCAGGCCTGTTTCATCAGCAGAGTTGCTTAAGGAAAGACACAAGAATGGCATTAGGCAGAAATAAGAAGTGGGCACCACCAATCACAGACACAAAGCAAGGGTCTTGTGCTAGATGGAAACATATAACCCGAGGGGCCCTGCTCAGACACACAGGATGGTTCAGCCCTTCTGAGATGGGTGAGTGGGTCGGGAGAAGTGCTGATGATTTGACACCAAGGAAATCTAAGCTTACACTAAGGGAGCCAGGATTTTCTACCCACTACCAAAAACCATGAAGATGCCTATGAATACCACCTCCTACTGCATGACATTCTGACCTCAGGCTCTGGGAGAGTCCTTAGCCTCTATCTTATTAATATGTAGCAACTTGGATGCCTCTGTGTACTTGGCCAGATCAACTGAGTACTCATTCTTTCATGCCTGGAATCTCACCTGGGGTGGGGGCAGGTATTTAATAAGCTATTCTCAAGGAGAGACCTCAAAAGAATTACCATGTGACATGAATGTTGCTGGACTGTCATCTCTTCTAAAGGCACTGAGCTGTGGCAGTTCAGAAGGCGCAGGCTGTCCAGTGGGGCACTTCCTACTCCTTCTCCTGTACACCCAGCTGGGGCCAGACACACCTCACACACCTTCCATACCTCCTGGTGAGATGCTGCTGGTGCCCCACTTGAGATGACCCCTCATGAATTAGAAAGGATCTGCTGGGCCACCAAGAAACTATACGTCAATCTTGGGGCAGGTTTAAATAGAGATGTGGCCCAGTCTGAAAGAAATCTGCAGAGACTTCCCAGGCTGACCTGAAGCTCAGCTTGAGAAATTTGAAGGATGATGCTTCATATGGTCTAGAAGTGGGGAATGACTCAAAAAACTTACCTTCATGGTATCCTGTGGGAAAGGAGAGAGGAAAGAGGGTTTCAAAGGGGGGGAAAATGCCTAACTTTTTAGAAATTTCTCTTGATATACTTTCTCCTAGAGGAGAAACCATTTTTCACCCAAATTTCTCCTTAGAGTAGGAAAATAATTTTAACAGTATCTTTTACACTCAAATAAAATCTTAGACATCAGGGGTTTTAAAGAACATTAGCAGGATGGCGGGCTACCCTGGCAACAGCTGTATACATCTGAAACATTTCAACAAGGGGCTCAGGTAAAGTAGGGTGGTGGGAGAAGTGTGCCTATACACACGAATTCCAAGGCAAGGACAGTCCGCTTTCAGAGAGATCCCATAACCCCTCCGCCCAACCAGGTGACAGGTAATACCTCTGATTCCTTCAGTCATGGAAGGACTGGGGCCAGAGGAGGAGGTCAAGGACTCTGTTGTTTTGCTGAACTAAGGCTAGAGGTGTAGCTGTTCTGGGCTGAGACTACATTTGTATTAATGGCCCGCAGTATATACAGCAGATGCTGAGAAATGAGAAGGAAATCATGGGCAGGAAGGTGACACTAAAAGGAGAATTCTGGCAGAAGAAATGGAGATCCAGCAGAATCCCATGCAGAGCCCAAAGCCTTTGCTGGACATCAAGACATAGCTCTGCAGATAACATTGGAGGAGGGCAGTGAGTTTTAAACAATTATCTTAGGTTTCCTTTCCCCAGCGTGAGGGTACGCGGGGGTTGGGATTAATAAAGGATCCAATTAGTATTAAAAACTCTTCTCAAAATGTCTCCAAATTTGGAACCTGCCACTTGATGTGGCTGGAAAGCTCTGGTCATTCAAAACAACTCCCTAAAAAGTAAAATATACAGTTCTGAGCAGTCAAATGTCCTCAAAACCCCATAGGGACTCCATAAGGAAGCAAGAGGCCTTAATTTAGCCACAGAAAATTTGGGTGTCCTGTTCCAGTCCAGTTTTCCCCCCCAAGTGGTACATACTTTACCATAATTTTCATCATAAGCCAAAGTCTGACATTAGTCTGAAGGACTGTGTGACAAAGTAAATCAAAATTAACCAAAGAGTAACTCAAGCCTACACTGCACTCAGCGCTGAGGGGAGCGCCACGGTGGACACAGACACACGTGGGTCATGGTCACCGCACACAAGGTATTCACGGGCCAGCTGGGGATGCAACACAGCCACACGCCAACCAGAGAGTGAACAAGACAGCATCACACACAATAAAATAACATTCCAGATTAACCAGGAAAGAAGCACGTGCGACTGTGCCCTTGATTATGTCTTATCTAACTGATTGAGTGAGCTAAACTATATATGTTCTTGAAGAAACACATATTTTCTTCTGGTTTCATTGAAAAAGAAAACAAAAACTAGTATTTCTCTATTTCTCTCTATATTTTAAATACTTAATAATTTAAATAACTGGACAAATATGAAGACCAGGAAAACCAACAAATATCAGCTGTCAACATGACTTCCTCCTTGGTTGGTTGTACCAGATGATCTTCGTCTTCCATGTACAAGTCTAAAGTAACCCACTTTGCTGGTGGTAGCAATTCAGAGTTCAGCTGTGGGATGAAGACAATCCAATGGGAACTTCAGAGGCACAATGAGAGAGGAAGATGCTCTGGTGGGCACGCCTGCTCCTGGGTACCGTGGAAGGTACCAACTCCTAGAAATGTTCTATATTTTGAACTGGGTGGTAGTTACATACAAGTGTATACATATGTCAAAATTACTGAGCTGTACATTTGAGACTAGCGTGCTTTCTGTGCTACTGTGTTATTCCTCAATTTAGAAAGGAGACAGAGAGAGACAGAGAGAACCCTTGGCCGTGAAGGGCCATGGCCCAGTCACAGCATGCTGCCCACATCCAGGTGCTGGGTTGTTCACTTCCTGGGATACGGGGCCCTCATGCCCTCTGACACTTGAACAATCTGTTAAGCACACTTACAAGGAGGAGAGGCAGCAAGGGACCATCATCCTGAATAATGCAGTAAGTCAGGAAATCTGAGTTCTAGCCTGGGCTGTGCCACTTATTAGCTGGGGGACCTTGGGCAAGTCACCTAAACTTCCTAAGCTTCAGTTCTGTTGTCTCATAACATAGCAGTCACAGTCTCTCCCTGACTGCTTCATACTGTTGATGTGATGATCAAAAGTGAAGTGTCATCCAGTTTCTAATATTGGCATCTTCTTATCTTCCAACCCCATATTTGTGGACAGAATTTAAGTTCTCATCATCTCTTAACTAAACTACTGCAACTTCTTCCTCACCGTTCTGTTTTTAAACCTGCCAACTCTAGTCCAATCTCCAAACTGTAATCAAGAGATATTTCTAAGATCTAAACCTAATCACAAAATCTTAAAAAGCATTCCATCACTCTGCACTGTCTATAGGCTAAGGCTGAACTTCCTGTATGGCATTCAAGGCCCCTCATGATCTAGCCCTAGCCCTGTGCTCCCTCTAGACTCTCACTGTTCTCACTTTCCAACCTCACACCACAGCCACACAAACTTTATCATTCCCAGACTATGACATTCCCAGGAGGGTCACATCACATCTCTGTATTTTTGCTCACATTGTTCGCTCTTTCTGGGATGTGTTCCCCAAATGCCACCTGGTAAGGATTTATTAATCCACCAATCATGGGTTTGCCTCTACTATGAAGTCTTTTCTTTTCCCCACCCTTTGACTACAGTCCCTACACATATCCCAGAGGGTCTGCTATCCCAGTTTCTGTGATTCTTAGAAGTCGCTATACTTGCTGGCTTGTGGGTCTCCCCCACTAAACTGTGAGCTCCGTTAGAATAGCGAGCTTGGACTTTATCTTTAAAGGGCCACTGTAGGGTCTGGCACAAAACATTCTATGAAGAGAAGAGCTCCACACATACTTTTTAGTATTTCTACTTTAGATGCTATAACTAGAGGTGTAACAAAGCAAGAGAGCATCTCCCACTTTTTATGGAGTCTTCTGTCCAAGTTCATACATACTGAGGCAAACAAAAAATGGATTCCCCATAGATGATAAGAGAAACAGGTCTGTGACGAGCAAAAACTAAAATAATACAATTATAAGAGGACAAGCCGTTAACATTTAAAGGGACCTAACAGATCATCTGGAATGAACACTGCCTATGGCCTGGGGACACCAGCAGATTGCCCAAGATCACGCAGCCCACAGCAGCGGCAAGGAGGAATTTTCACAGCTCATCTCCTGGAAGATGTGCCACACACAAATTCAATATTCTACATCCAAATAATTCAAGGTTAAAAGCTGAGAAAGTATGCAGGAATTTTAATGAAAACATTGTCCTGAGCAGCCCAGGTGAGGGTAGTGAAAGTGGCAAATCCCTCCCATGGTCCCTTACTGTCTGACAAAAAGGACCTAGTCCAGTTACATTGCTGGGACCCTCACAGGTGCCCAGAAGTTCCCGTGGTGCCTTGGGCCTGGAGTCCACACTGCCCAGAAGACCTCACTTATTTAGCATGCTTGGCCCTCACTTCTCACCATTCCAGGAAAATGCCCTGAAAATGAGCCAGAGCTCAAGATCTGGGCTAATGGAACAGATTGTATCGAAGGTCAACCAGGTCTTCAAACATGTCAGACTGCCAACGGAGATGGAAAATTAGGTCCTGGGGCAGACTGTTTTTTGGGCTCTTGTAGGCATAATCCAGGTACTCCTCCACAGGGGCTGCCACAAAGCCAACGGAGGAGCCAGACGGGCTGAAGAATTTTGTTCATTGCATCGTTTGAATTCAGCAGCCGGGTTAGGGTGAATGTTTCTGACTTAGGTCAGATGGGACCCCGGAGGTGAGGAAGGGGAAAGACGCCTTTTAGTGCCATAATCCTTCATTGCTGCCCTAGGGGACGGTTCATGTGTGTCTCCAACCCATGATTTTGCACCATCAGACATGTTCCTGCATGCTTCAGGAACTGCTGCTGAGCCACCTGGGGGAGCCCAAGCCTAAGGGATGGGATTTGGGGAGGGAAGGAGAGGGGATCTACCGTTGTTACGAGATAACACATTCATAGAGGCCATAATACAGATGAGGAAAAATAGCTCTCCTACCATAAGCTGAATGCAGGAACTGAAACTCTGTTGGATAGAAATGTTAGTTGAAATTACCACTAAGAACTTGTGCAAAGTAGTACACATTGCAGTTACAAAAACAAACTGTCTCAAGATAGCAGTTTCCCCCAGGTGACATAAGAAACAGTGAATGCAGACGGTGTGAAGGGCCTCTACCCTGGAAGGAATGACAGACTTGCCATCCAGGAAAGCCCATTCATTGAGGAGAAGCACCTCCTTGATGCCATGGCACTGTCCAGGTAGCTGACCCAAGTTAGTGCTCTTTGCATAGCAGAGGGACCTCACACATGACAGAGGCTTTCTGTACCAGAAGAAGTAAGGTTCAGGGACAAAATCATCCCCTTTGGCCTCTGAAGAACTCTCTGTAAAGCCCCGGAGGGCCAGGACCAATGCAGAGATACTTCACTTGAAACCTCTGGGAGAGTATGGTGCTTTTAGAAGGAGCCAGGCTGTGGGGTCAGACTGACTGGGTTTGAATTCCAGCTCCACTGCTTTTTAGCTGCGCAACTCTGGACAAGTTATTTAACCTCTGAGCAAAACTGGAAGTAGGAAGATCCACCTCACACAAGGCTAAAGGCATTTGTGACATGCCTTGCACAGTGTCTGGAATATGGCAGGTACTCAGAAAACACATATTCCTTTCCCTTGCCTTTCCTCAGGTTTGTCTTATGCAAGATAGGAACAATATATTTGTACTTTACAGAGTTTCAATGAAATCAAGTGAGACAGCAGATGAACAGACCTCTTGTGACAAGATATTTCATTTCTATCTGTATTAGTTATTCTGTTTACCCTTTCATTTTCAAGTCAGATTGCCAATAATGTGATGCATCCTTTTCTGAGAACAAGATTTTCAGACTCTGAAAACAAGCCTCAGTTGGCTCCTGCCTCCTGCAGGGCCAAACAGTTCTTAAATAAGATCCCTGAAGTCATTAAGAGCCAAGTACCCATACTGCTGTAAGAACCAATGAAAGAGTAAAATGTTTCCCTGCATCCTGAACAGATGACATCTCAGGGTACTCAGAGCTGTTAAAAATAGCTCTCTCTGAAGCAACTTCTTGGTCTCCTTGAACCAGCGGGAGAAATTTAAACCTGAGGGCCTGGCTCCTTTGCAGAACGCTACCCCGCAGGCATCTATCTCACGGCATCACAAATGGCTGGTGCTGGCAGGAAGCGGAGAGTAACCTCCACTGCCCTCTCTGTCCTCGGCAGGAGCGCCCCTATGCCAGTCAGGAGACCTGGTGAATACCGAGGCTGACCTCCCAAAATATGAAACAGACCAGGTATGCCCGCCTGTGTGTGTGCGTGTGTCTAATTCCAAAGGAAAGGGATCTGCTCAAGGTCACACCAAAATCAGTAGGAGAATTAGGGTTGTAATCCCAGTCCTTCCAACTCCAAGTTTGGGGCTTTCGGACATAATGTGTTACTACCACCCTCGATAGTGTATGGGTTTCTAAGGTAATGGTCAGGAAACACAAAATTGGGGAAGATTAAGTTAGGTGAGGGCTGATATTTTATGTCTTAAAATTAAAGCTTTATTAGTACTTTACACATGCTGAGAGCTCTCCAATCTCATCTCTATACCACAGTCCCAGAGTCCTCTGTCTGCTCTCCCTAGTCTGGTTGCTCTAATTTAACTCCTTAATTTTCTTTCTGCCCAACTGCGGAGCACACAGCAGGATGCCTGGGTCTGGATCTGTGGGCTAGTTCCCAACTTCTCTAAATTTTAGTTTTCGTACTTGGAAAATACGAATAATAACAGTAATGACTTCAAAGGTTTGTTGTGATAGAAAACGCCTCACTATCCAGAAAAAGCTTAAAATAGTCCCTAGTACATAGGAACCATTCAACATCACTTATTTATTTTTATTCTCTGTCCTTCCACTTTCTTGCCAAACTAATCGTCAAACAATTCCAGAAACCATCACCGTAAGTTCTGAACCTTATGAGACAATGTCCCAGCGCCGGAAGTCAGAGCCTTGACGACTTCATGGCCTCCACCCTCAGTGGGGCCTCCTGGTATACAGCGGCGTTACCTTCTCCTTCAAGTAAGGCTTTCACACCTTGACCTCTCTCCTTAAGAACCCTCCCTCTATCCCTTGTTTACCTCTCTCTCAGCAAATCAAAATCATTAGACAAGCTCTCTCCATTTTCCACTGGGTAATTTATTTTAAGCATGTCCATCTATGACCTTTTCTTTAGTCTGAGAGGAAGAGCTGCCCTCCTATGTGAGGCACCCACTCCACCTGCTCCACAAAACAAAGAGAATGGAGCTCTAGATTTCCCATCTCACCAAAGCGTCCCTGAAGGCCTGGCTCCTTATGGCACCTCTCCTCCTGCATCTATGACTTGGCTTGCTCACTTGCTCCCCATCACCAGTTACCTAACCACGCTCATATCTAAAAAAATGCCTTCTTTAATCCCACCTTCCCTTGTTCTCCTTGCCCTCATAGTCAAGCCTCTTGCAAGAGCAGGCTTTAGCCACTGACTCTGCATCTTCACTCCCTGCCTCACCATCTCATGGGCTCCGCTTCCACACGTCCCTGGCGGCCTCCTGACTACAGACGACACATCTTCGTTCCTGACTTTAGCTGACCTTGTACAACTACTCACATCATTTTGTTTTAGACCCCGCAGTTTATCAAGCCAATTCACAGATCTCACAGCATTTAGATTTAAATCATTTTGATACTGTAAGAGATAGAAAACCACCACAGTTTTCAAGACAAAACTTACCAAACTTGATTAAATCTTCTGTCAGAGTTAATTTCTGCAGCTTTTACTGTTTCTGCCTCATATTATACATTTTTTTGGAAATAGATATCTTATTGATTAAAAGTGAATATTGAAAAAACTATTAATGCTGAGCTAGATTTTTTTAGCCAGTAGGTCACTGCTACTCTCACAGGCTCTGAGGGCAATGACTTTAGCTTCCTCAAGTGTGCATTACATCCAGTGTCTTCCAGAGTGCCTTGCGCATTGCAGGGCCAAAATAAATTGTCTGTGGAATGACACAGCTATGTAAAGCACTTTAGGGATTAACATGAATTATTTGCATAAAATAGTTCTTATCGCTCCAAAAAGAGGGGGTTCATAGTATGTGTATATGATTACAAAATGATCCCTACTTCAGAATGAAGTAACTGAGGGAGCACTGGGTGGCTCAGTCGTTAATGGTCTGCCTTTGGCTCAGGTCATGATCCCATGGTTCTGGGATCAAGTCCTGCATCAGGCTCCCTGCTCAGTGGGAAGCCTGCTTCTCCCTCTTCCACTCCCTCTGCTGTGTTCCCTCTCTTGCTGTCAAATAAATAAGTAGAATCAAAAAAGAGAGACACAGACACAGACAGACAGATACTACTCTGGTGTTTAAAAAGAATGAAGTAACTGGGGCGCCTGGGTGGCTCAGTTGGTTAAGTGACTGCTTTCGGCTCAGGTCATGATCCTGGAGTCCCAGGATCGAGTCCCACATCGGGCTCCCTGCTCAGCGGGAAGCCTGCTTCTCCCTCTCTCAGTCCCTCTACTTGTGTTCCCTCTCTTGCTGTGCTTCTCTGTCAAATAAATAAATAAAATTAAAAAAAAAAAAAGAATGAAGTAACTGAGGTTCATTTAGAGAGGTTAGGTGATTTAAGGTTGCTAATTTAGGAAGTGACAGTCAAAACTCAAGCCCAGATCTTCTGACATGGCCCATGTTCTCTCATTTAAATATTCTAGAAGAAAGGGAATGATGGTAGGATGACTGCTACATGGGCACAGAAAAGCATGAGACCAAGAACCAGAAGATCTGCCAAAGGTCCCAGTCCATATGCTATTTGGACAAAACACTGCTTATCTCTAGATCTCTCATGTCAAGAGAAGGGGTTGAACTGGAGAATCTCTAAGGTCTTTTCAAGATTTTTAACTCTAGAATAATCATTACTAAACAAGAAAGTGGGTATTATCATGGCATTCAAGGCCTTTTCACATCTTGCCCACGGACATCTGTGGTTCAGATTCACATGCCGTCTCCACCCCCACAGTGTGCTTCAACCAGTCTCACTACCTCTAGGTTTGTCCGTGTCACGTCCGCACACTGCCATCCCTTTGCACAGGCTCTACTCTGTCCAGAACCCAGCTCTTCCTTTGTGTGCTTAAAAGAATGCCTCCTGCTTCTCCCTCAGGTCTCTACTGCTAGCTCCCCTGTGAGGCCTTCTGTTCACTTTCAACCTTAGGCAGACTGTTGTTCTCTCCTCTGCTTCCTCTCTTACATGTATTCTCCTCACAATACTTACCACGCAGCTATAAACTTGTTTAAATCCCACTACCAAATGAGTTATAATTTATTTTAGGCAAAGATGGTTCTTTTTCTCTATTCTAGTGGAGGACATTCAACAAATAAATACTTGTTGAATAAAGGAAGAGAAACTTGCATAAAACCATCTACACCTCTGAGGTAACACCTCTCTGATACATCACATTTCTCTGAGACATGAGATATCTTGTCCAAGGCTGCACAGCTAGTGAATTGAGTAACCAGGATTCAAACCCATGACTTTCTGAAAACAGTATCCATACTTTCTCCAGCCCCTTGGATGTTAAGGCACCTGCCAGATGTGAGGGTTAATATCAGTGGTAACCACTGCACTGCCCCAGACCAAACTAGAACAAACTTCTCAACATTTTCAAATCTATTTTGATCTCTATCCAAGGAGTGCTGGGTCTTTGTTATTTTTGAAAAACAGCTTCCTTGCCTCAGCTTGAAAACCAGCTCTTTATCCTCTGGTGGCAAGTCTCTCACTCTTCCAAATCCACATCCAGGAAGTCTGGTGAGTGTGTGCTTGCATCTATGTGTGTCTCAATGGCAGCCTTAAGGGAAACTGAGCAAAGAATGGATTTGGACATTGTTTGGGAGAGCAGAAAATGTTCCATGAGGGGATGCATATCTCAGATATGCCAGCAGAGAAGAGATGGGCCAACCTTTAGTCCCAAGGAGAATGGAGGAGATTCTATTCCCACCCCAACCCTGAGTCTGGACTGCCCCAGTTCCCAGAGGGGACTTCCAGGAGAATCAGGCTTGGACAGGCTGAGTCCAGAGCAATTAAGGACAAGGAAAGGCCAGCAGGTGGGTTTGGTTTTCCAAACAGAGCCTACCTCCCACCCCAGGCATCACGACTGGTCTCTACTTTCTCCTTACCTGGAGCGTAACTGGGGCTATTGGTGGGGTACAGGCTAGGATTGTAGGCAGGGGCTGCTGCCGGGTATGCTGTAGGGTAACCTGCGAAGAGACAAAAAAGCCCCCATTAGTTGGGCAAGAAGAAAAGGAAACAAAATCCAAGTCCCAGGTTTGGCCTCAGTTTCTTTGTGGGCCTTTTCAGATGGTTTATGTGACCAGCTTTTAGCCTCTATTAGAAAAGTCACCAATACAGGGGCGCCTGGGTGGCCCAGTTGGTTGGGCGACTGCCTTCGGCTCAGGTTATGATCCTGGAGATCCGGGATCGGGCCCCACATCGGGATCCCTGTTCAGCAGGAAGCCTGCTTCTCCCTCTTTCACTCCCCCTGCTTGTGTTCCCTCTCTGGCTGTGTTTGTCTCTGTCAAATAAATAAATAAAATTAAAAAAAAAATTTTAAAGAAAAGTCACCAATACCACAGTCCGAACATATGCAGATTTTTAAAAAAATTTATTTATTTTTATTGTTACTTAAATTTTTTCCCCAGTGTTCCAAGATTCATTCCCCATTCCCCAAACCCAGTGCTCTCTGCAATAGGTGCCCTCAGTACCCACCACCAGGCTTTCCCATCCCCCCACCCCTCTCCCTCCAAGACCCTCAGTTTGTTTCTGTGTCCAAAGTCTCTCTTGTTTCGTTTCTCTCCCTGAATTACCCTACTTCCCATTTACTTTCCTTCTCCCATGGTCCTCCACGTTACCCCTCAGGCACCGCAAGTAAGTGAAACCATGTGATACTTGACTTTCTCTTCTTGGCTTATTTCACTCAGCATAATCTCTTCCAGTCCAGTCCATGTTGCTACAAAAGCTGGATATTCATCCTTTCTGATGGAGGCATAGTATTCCATTGTATATATGTACCACATCTTTATCCATTCATCTGTTGAGGGGCACCTTGGCTCTTTCCACAGTTTGGCAGTTGTGGCCATTGCTGCGATGAACATTGGTGTACATATGGCCCTTCTTTTCACTACATCTGTATCTTTGGGGTAAATGCCCAGTAGTGCAATTGCAGGGTCATAAGGTAGCTCTATCTTTAATTTTTTAAGGAATCTCCACACTGTTTTCCAAAGTGGCTGCACCAGTTTACATTCCCACCAATAGTGTAAGAGGGTTCCCCTTTCTCCGCAGCCTCTCAACACTTGTT
>PITA01020444.1:0-34900 GCA_004023965.1 Spilogale gracilis | reverse complement strand
GCAAGAACGAGGCTCAGACTGCCCTTTCCTCACTGTGACCATGTCAGGCCTAGTGGGATTATTTTATGGTGGCAGGAGCTGTGCTTCTATTGCTACCCTCTCACTGAGACTTATGGAAGTCAGTGAGTTTTCCCGTGAGGCAGGAACTGTGCTTTTTTTTTTTTTTTTTTTTAAGATTTTATTTATTTATTTGACACAGAGAGAGAGAGAAATCACAGGTGGGCAAAGAGGCAGGCGGGGGGAGGGGGGAAGCAGACTCCCCACTGAGCAGAGAGCCCAATGTGGGGCTCGATCCCAGGACTCTGAGACCAGGACCTGAGCTGAAGGCAGAGGCTTTAACCCTTTGAGCCACCCAGGCGCCCCAGGAGCTGTGCTTTTGCTGCTCTCTTCCCCACGGGGGTGACTCCATCAGCTTGTGAGACTGGGTGGCTTCTGGTGAAACTCCGGGATCATGACCGGAGGAAGGCGGATGCTTAGCAACTGAGCCACCCAGGTGCCCCACCCACCAGTGATTATTAAGGAGTAGAGAAAAGTAGAATTGGGAAAAGGCCAGAATAAGCAGCCTAAGAGTTGGTTTTAGGTTTATTTTTTCATTACTGTTTTAATGATTTTTCAACGTCCTTGTTTGCACATCTGTTGGTAGGATTTTATTTTGAGTTTAGAGAGTTTGACTAGACACTCCCTAATTATTTGATACTATACTTTTCATTATTCCTGAGACATGTTTTTATGTTTATCATCAGTATAAAGCCATATGAGGTTTTGTTTCTTGTTTGCTTTACAAAGATAATTTCTCAGAATATTTTAATATTTAATACTAGCACATATTTAATATTAAGTTTTCATAAATGGATGATCTAAGATTTTTTTTACATTTTCTTTCCTTATAGTTTCCTGACAGGGAATTTCTCTTACGTGTATCTTACATGGAGATATACAATGAAACCATTACAGACTTACTCTGTGACACTCAGAAAATGAAGCCTTTAATAATTCGGGAAGACTTCAATGTGAGTAACAGAGTTGAAATAGCTCTAAAAATAAAGTTGCTTATTGGGATTATTGTTCTTGAACATTTATATTTAATTTCTATATTTTTAAAACTATCTCCTATTTGTATGGTTTATTTTTTCTTTAGTGTTTATAAAGAGTATATCAGCAATATGCATAGTTTTTAAACACAGCTATAGTATTTTGGTATAACTGCCTTAAAAAAGAACAAGATGGAAGTAGCAGGTTAGAATTTGCTGTGCTTTGGTATAGGAAATAAATTGTGCATATCATAGGTTTATTTGTTATTTTCATACATTTTCTGCTTATAATTTCCACAAATGAATTCTATAATAGTTGACACCTTTTTTGAGATGCACACTTTTTAATGACTTCTTCTCTACTCTTCTCATAATTAAACTTATTTCAGAGAAACGTATATGTGGCTGATCTCACAGAAGAAGTTGTTTACACATCAGAAATGGCTTTGAAATGGATCACAAAAGGAGAAAGTAAGACTTTATACTGTATTTCCCCCAAAACAGTTATAAAAACTATTCAGTTAAACGGATTTAGGCTTCAAGTCACACTTTTCACTCTTTAAAATAAAAGTTAATGTTTTTCTTTGGATTTTAATGTACACAACTGAAATATGACTTACTTTTTACAGAGAGCAGACATTATGGAATTACAAAAATGAATCAAAGAAGCAGTCGCTCTCATACCATTTTTAGGATGGTAGGTAACTCTCTGTTCGGCCTTTCCAATGAACAATGCACTGGTTTTTTACAAGCTTTCTTTTCAATCTAGATTTTGGAAAGTAGAGAGAAAGGGGAACCTTCCAATTTTGATGGATCCGTCAAAGTGTCCCATTTGGTGAGTATTGATGGACCATGGTACTGTACCACATGGGCCAAAGCGTAATTTAATTTGGCTGCTGGATGATTGGTTTCATAAGAACTGTTAACAGAACCAAACAGACAAAAACATGTATAAATGGGTAGTTTAACATAACATGGGATTATTAGCTAAAACATAGGAAGAATTCAGAGGGTCTTTCTTCCTGTTATGTTATAGCTTCCTCTCCTAAAATTTAGATAGAAGGATGTTTCCTAACCAGAGTAGTTGGGGGGAGATTTTCCATATGCATTTAAGAGTTAAGAGTGTTCTTGGAATGGGATTGAGAGCTGTTCCGGTTTTGTTGTTGTTGTTTTATCTCAGCCAATTGAATCAAGACTCATGAGATCAACAAAAACCTAGCTGGGACTGTTAAACAGTAAATCACATTATTTAAGTATCTTCTTAAGTATAATAAGAAAATGTTTTATATTATAAACACAGTATTTTAGACTATAAATCCCTTAGAGTGATAACTTATTGATCTTTATAGCCTTAACACATTATACATAGTTTATATTCAGTACCTGTTTGTTGAAAAGTGATTATATACATTATGGAAACATTCTTTTTTTGTACAAAGTAAATCTCCCATTTCCCTCTTGCTGCACTATATCATTTCTCTTTTTCTTTGCTTCCTTCCTATTCCTTGCCAATATTCTCTGTCTTTATGGCCTAAACTTTTTAGCTTCATGTAGGATATGACTTAGGATTATTCTGTTTGATTTGAAAATTTCAGGGTAAAAAATAATTTAATATGTTTTTCACTTTCAGATTTGAAAAATCAAGAGTCTTGATTAAACATCTAATTCTAGTTCACCTCAGTTATTTTATTGTACCAGCATAAAATTTATTTTAGTGTACTGGTCTTGCTTTGATTTAGCAACAACAACACAAAACCTAACTTCTATTTTGTTTTCTAAATGCAATCTGTGATACTTCAGTACAATTTTAACGTTTCTCTTAATAATTTACTTTTAATGCTCAATATATTCAGTAAGCCATTTAGTGACTTTTTCTGTATTCTTTGATGCTCTATCATCTGCGGACTGTAGATACCATCTGGTCCAGCCCCACTTACTCTAAATATCTTCTTGGGAAGAAGTCTTCCCCAAAAAGTCATTTTCTGGCTCTTTGGAGGTGGCCTTTTTGTGTGTACGTATGTATGTATGTCTTTTGATCTTTTGGTTGATAATACCCAGCTTCTTTCAGCTCCGTTCCTTCTCTACTCCCTTTATGGCTTCTTAATCCTACCCTCCTATCAAAAAACATAAGAGTGTTGTGCTGTGGCCTTCTTACTTCTGTTTGCCCTCAGGCATATCATTTCTATGTTGATGACAGTCAAATATTTTATCTCAAGTTTCTGAGTTCTAATTCATGTCTTTGTAAAGATGTTTATAATTGTGTGCTCACTGTTATTTCAGACTTCAGTGTGTCTAAAATAAAATTAGTTTCTTCCTATAGTCATGAATATTCCTTTTTTCCAGTAGTACCAGTGTTATCCTAGTCACCTAGGTCAGACCCAGGTTAGTTCTGACTCATCTTTTTCTGCCTTCCCCTTTTGTCCAGGTATTGGCATTTCTCATTCAACATTCCCGTGGGTGTCACACTCATTTAGGTTTTCATCTCTTGAATTATTGTATCATTCTCCTACACCTGGCCCCAAGACTCTGGTCTTCCTTTCTGCAGTCTGTTTGCAGATTTCTAATTTTTCCAAAGTTACTAAATACTGCTCATATTGTGTCACTACTCTTAACCAACCTACCTTCATTCTACTCTCATGGATACATTGGGCTTCCTGGGTCTTTGAACAATGATACTTGTTCCCATCTTTATTTCTTAATTCATGCTGCCTTTCTCACCATTTTGCCCTTTATTATGTTTCTAGGTCTTCTGTAATATAGATACTATACAAGAAAGATTAGACTTTGAATATTTTAGAGAAAGTAGTCTCTAGATAGTACATAATTAAAGCAGGAGTACATAATTACTGCCCAACCCTGAAAGTGTCCACAGAAAGAGAGAATTTAAACCTCTTTGTTTTAATGCATTAAGAATATTTGCTGAGCCTTCATCATATTCTGTGCATAGTACAGCTCCAAGATTCAAAGAATAAAGAAGACATTCCTCCACCACTTATGTCTCCACGGCTACCTTGCTAGCCCAGGCCACCATCACCTCTCACTGAGATTCCTGCAGGAACCTCCTGACTGAACTCACACCTGCCACCCCTGCCCCTCTCCAGTCCTCCACCCAAAGGCGACAGACGATCCTTCAGAAAGTCAAATCAAGATATGTCTGTCACTCTCTTGCTAAATTCTTTCCTGTCATATTTAGAAAATCCGGAGTTCTTCCTCTTCCTTATAGTGCCCTGCACAGTCTGACCCCTACCTACTTCTCATACCCTGTATTTTCCCATCTCTACTTCACTAACTCTACCATGCTGCCTTTTCTATTTTTTGAATACACCAAGCTCATTACTGCTTTGTGACTGGGTGTACTGACTATTCTTTCTATTTAAGAGTATGGTTCCCTTGGTCTTTGCAAGGCTGGCCTCCTCTTTTCCTCTTCTGTCATTAATGGCAGGACTTCCCTACCGCTTCGTCCAAACAACCTGCTCTGTGCCTTCCTCTTTCCTCTTCCAGCACTCTAAATTATCTGTATTGTATTTACCATGATGTGTTTCTTATCTGTCTTTTTCTCATTTTTCATAAACGTCCTCCTTTCCCCATCCTGCCTCATGTGGAATAAGAGCTCTGTGAGAGCAGAGAACTGATTTGTCTGCCATACTCCTAACACCTGACACACTGCCTGGAGCATGACAGGCAGTTACCTTTATCAATAACATTTATGAAATGAAGAGGCCCATGCTTTTCAAGATGCTACAGCGTAGTCATAGACACAAATGACTAGCTCAGCACAGGAAGTGCTAAAGAAGAAGTCATATCTTTAAAGACCACTTGAAAGAGCAGCTTATTCAACGTGAGGGAGAGGAAGGATAAAGGTGGCAAAGTCTTACTAAGGAGATAACAATCGACTGTGGTCCTGAATAAAGAATAGTGGCAAACTAAAACATTAGAACTAATTAAACAAAGGGAATGAGAAAGGTAGCTCTTGGAAGCACAGAAATATGTGAGGCATTTAGGGCATGGTGAGTAGGTCAGAAAGGGGAAAACCTAAACAGCAGGATGAAAAACAAACATCTAGATGGAGTTTGCAAATAGACTGTGTGTTAAAAATTGTTCTTTCAAGTGGTTGGGTTTTTTTAGTTCAAGTTACCCTTCCTAAAGGTTTATTTTCATCTGTCTTACAGAATTTGGTTGACCTTGCAGGCAGTGAAAGAGCTGCTCAAACAGGTGCTGAAGGTAATGGAAACTCATAAATGTATTGCTTTCAAATGTCATCTTATGCTTTTACAGAATTTTTTAAAAAGTGCTACTTGGACTTTAGAAACTAATAAAGATAATAATTTTGTGATGAAAGTCTTTAACATAAAAAGCAGCTTCTGAGGGCACCTCTGTGGCCCAGTCAGTTGGGTGTCCAACTTTTGATTTCAGTTTAGGTCATGATTTCAGGGTTGTGATGTCAAGCCCTGTGTTAGGCTCCTGCTGAGCATGGAGCCTGCTTGAGATTTTCTCTCTCCTTCCCCTCACCTGTCTCATGTTTTCTCTTTCTCAAAAATTTAAAAAAAAAATTTTTTTTAAGTCCATTAAAAACAGCTTCTGTTTCCGGCAAATTATCGATTTTGGGCTTCTATAGCATCAATTAAAAAACAAAAACCATGTAGTTGATAGGATTACATAGTTGCAAAGCTTGTGCGAGTGCCATGAAAACCATCCAGATTTTCATAATTAGTAAGGAAATTCAGAAAGGTGGTAGAGCACAAAATTAATATACAGAAACAACAACTAGTTAGAATATTTAATGTACAAAAAGACTTCCTCCATTTACAATAATGACTTACGAGATCTAATGCCTTCGTGGAAACTCAACAAAAATTACCCAAGACCAAAAAAGGAAAACTTTAAAACAGACCTAAAGGACATAATCGAATACTTAAATGGAAATGCATACTTAGATGGGAAGTTTCATAATCATGAAGATGTCAAACCTTTCTATGTTAATTTCCTACAGCCTGACACAGAGACCACTCATCTGAGCATGGCCTATATCCACCAAACCAGTAGATCCTGCAACTTGTGAACAAGAAACACACGCTCATGTTTTAAGTTGGCATGATAAGCCACAATATCACAGCAGCAGCTGAATCATACACCTGTGAAATAACAGTTGTCCAAAACTATTTGTTCTAGTACTTTTTGTATATATGGTAGATTAAAAACCTACATGTCACTGAATAGGATGCTGAGTGAATAAATTCTGATACATGCATACAGTGGAATTTTATGCTATAAAAAAGAATGAAAAACACCAGTGCTTACTGATAGGATATACTGCTAAGTTAAAAAAAATGAAAAATAAAAAAGCCAAGTACAGATTAGCCTGTATAATGTGCTACTATTTTTGTAAAAAGGAAAAGGAAGAAATAAACGTATGTGAACATTTATTTGTAAAAATCTCTACAAGAGTCGACTAATAAAAGTGGTTTTCTGGTAGGAGGCTAGAACTATTTGAATGGAGCATAGCTTTTTCAGTATACTCTTTTTTGGATATATAAGCCATGTGAGCATATTAGTTTAAAAATTAGAACCTGTTGGTTGTGAGCCTTTAGGAATTAATTTGGTTGTTAAGTCTCTAGTTGCCTTTATTTGGTTTGGAAAAAAATAGATTTGAACTGAGGAGTTAGGCTTTTTTAGGAAATGAGATTTTCTTTCCTCTAATTTCTTTTTCCTCAGCCATTTGTTTCTTTTTGCTCTTTTTCTCAAGTGATAACATTTCTCGTTTACTTAATAGGTTGGAGGAATAGGGATATTTCCCTTTACTAGTAGTATTAAAAGTGGGCTCAGATCCAATCCAAAGCACAGACTTTACCACCTGACCCTATAATTTCTTTTTTCTTTTTTTTTTTAAGATTTTATTTATTTATTTGACTGAAACACAGCTAGAGAGGAAACACAAGCAGGGAGAGTGAGAGCAGGAAGCCTGAAATGGGGCTCAATCCCGGGACTCCAGGATCATGACTTGAGCCAAAGTCAGATTCTTAACAACTGAGCCACCAACGCACCCTATGACTCTTTAATTTCTAATTTCTTTTGTAACTTACTGATAAATAAGGTCATATCTAGTACAGAGGTCAACTTTAGTTTTCATGTTTGCCTAACAAATGCAGGTGTGCGACTCAAGGAAGGCTGTAATATAAATAGAAGTTTGTTTATTTTGGGACAAGTGATCAAGAAACTTAGTGATGGACAAGTGGGGTAAGTTTTTTCCATTGTACATTTACCTATTAATGCTTACATTGTGAGTGAGGTTAAAAATTGTAACACTTTAGTAACACTCAAGTAATGTACTGATTTCTTCCCTGTATTAAAAAGCTTTTGTGATTCTGTGAGCATGCCTAGCTTCTTAGACAAATGACTATGACCTACTAAATTTTCTTTTTATCTTAAATATGATTTAGTTAGTAGTTTTAATCTGCCTCATCTAACCTGTAAAGAATTAATTTTTAAGCTGTAGCTAATTTAACATTCTGCATTAAAAACCAACCACTTTTGTTGTATAAAAATTGTATTTTTTTCCCCAAACCCCTTTCTCATTAAGTGGTTTCATAAATTATCGAGACAGTAAATTAACACGAATTCTCCAAAATTCCTTGGGAGGAAATGCAAAGACCCGCATTATCTGCACAATTACTCCAGTGTCTTTTGACGAAACCCTTACTACTCTGCAGGTGAGTTTGTTTTTTTTTTAATTTCAATATAGAGGAAAATCATCTTTAAGCAGAAAAAATTACCCACTAAAATTAACTGTCTTTTTTTATAACATAATATACCTGCTGCAATAAAACTGTTGTATTGCCTATTAAGTAGTATTCCTTTATTTTCCCAAATTTCATTCATAACCCACTTCCATAATTTTTGCCACATCCAACACTATATACTACTTTTAAAAAAATTTACTTTTTCTACTTATTATAGAAGGAAATTGTCTCAGTCCCATGAATGAAAAAGTAGTATCACTTTCAACAAATAGGTGAGCCAAAAAACACATAATGTGTGTGTGTTTATAACAAAATAACTCTTGAACTGCTAGCTGGTTGTTTGCCTTTGCTCTGAGCCTACGGCTTACATTTTCTGTTAAAAAAAAAAAAAGAAAAGAAAAAATGAGAAATAGCAATAGAATCTCAAGGGTTCAGTGTTATTTAATGGTCACCTTCATGGACCTACTTACAGTTACTTCTGCTACTCACACTCTAAGAAATCATTGTAAATAGTTATTGAGCATTGGATCAAGGTAGTATCAGAGAAACAAAGAGAAAGTGGAGTCCCTGACTTCACAGGTTATAGTCTTAGAGGGAAGATAAGACCTGTCTTCCAATGTGATTGCCTTGGATTAATTAACTATTAATAAATAGAGTTCAGAGGAAGGAGAGATACTTTCAAGTGGAAAGAAAGCTTCAGGGTAGAGGGAGCAGTTGTGCTGGACTTTGAGGGATGGCTGGGATTCCAGTAAGGCAATGTTTGTAAGCTCTCTGTTGGCATCCACCCGTCTTCAAGATATTTCCTTCACTCTTCTGAAGACTAGCAGCCTGAGGTAAATTACAAGAACATGAAATACTCTCCGTGTTTAAAAGTATTAAGCCACTGGGGCAGAGCATTGATCTTTCTCTATGAAACTTAATTGTAAGAAACCTAAATATTATTAATTAATTTTTTATATTAAACACTTAACACTCTTGTATTTTTCCCCAGTTTGCCAGCACTGCCAAATATATGAAGAATACTCCTTATGTTAATGAGGTATCAAGTGATGAAGCTCTCCTGAAAAGATATAGAAAAGAAATAATGGATCTTAAGAAACAGTTAGAGGAGGTATGTATGAACCATGTATTTCAATAAAGAATAGGGACACGTTGAGAACTAAGTTCTGCCCAAATGTCCAGAGATTCTGAATTCATCAATATCTGAGGTCGATAATCTCAATGTAAAACAGCTTTCAAGTACAGAGAAATCAACTCATAAAAATTTTAGTTTAATTTACTATAAACTGAAAACTTTGGTAACTTGAAATTATTTTAGATTTTGCTTTTCTTTTCCAAAGGGCAAAATTTGAGATTTTCAAATGAGCTAAGTAGAAACTTTTTTTTTTTAAGATTTTATTTATTTAATTGACAGAGAGAGATTACAAGTAGGCAGAGAGGCAGGCAGAGAGAGAGAGGAGGAAGCAGGCCCCCTGCTGAGCAGAAAGCCTAACGCGGCCTCAATCCCAGGATCCTGAGATCATGACCTGAGCCAAAGGCAGAAACCTAACCCACTGAGCCACCCAGGTGCCCAGAAACATTCTAAATTGTCACAAATACATAGGGAATTTGATTAAAAAGAAAGACCACCTATAGTTACTTAAAACTCTATTTTTTGTATTTTCACAATATCTTGAATTCTTCTGACCTTAAGATAAAGTCTAATGTAATATAATCACTTATCATTGTAATTTGTTTGTTTTATCCATTGTGGTTTCATATTTTCTAAAAATCTTGTATTTTAGTTATCTTTTTAAAAATGAGTTAAAATTTTAAAAAATAAAATGAGCTAAAATATCAAATGCAAGTCTTATGAGAACATGTGTTATTTTGCCATAGGTATTCAAGTCTTTGCTTTTATGACTTTTCTGCCGATTATTTATATATTTTTAGGCAATTAATAGAACAGCTTTAACAGCCTTGCTATAACCTTATACATAGCATCTAGAATACACAGGAAGAAACGTGTATTTTACTTTATTATAGGTTTAAGAAATTACTGATTATGGGGCACCTGGGTGGCTCAGTGGGTTAAAGCCTCTGCCTTCGGCTCAGGTCATGATCTCAGGGTCCTAGGATCCAGGCCCACATCAAGGTCTCTGCTCAGTGGAGAGCCTACTTCCTCCTCTCTCTCTGCCTACTTCTGATCTCTCTCTGTCAAATAAATAAAAATAAAATCTTAACAACAACAACAAAAAAAGAATTCTACATTTTTTTAAAAAAAAAAAGAAGAAATTACTGACTATGGTAACTCCCATAGTATTAGTATTTTGTAGGTAGGGTATATTTCATTTCAGTAAAGCATAATGCAGGGCTCAATCTCACAACCCTGAGATCGTGACCTGAACTGAAATCAGGAGTCAGACGCTTAACTGAGCCACCCAAGAGCTCCCACATACAAATTTAATATTCTATTCTTTTAAGCTACTTTCAGGATTTTAAAAGCTAGCTATATTTATTATTAACATAACAATATTACATTCTATAGGTTTCTTTAGAGACTCGGGCCCAGGCAATGGAAAAAGACCAGTTGGCCCAACTTTTAGAAGAAAAAGATTTGCTTCAAAAAGTACAGATTGAGAAAATTCAAAACTTAACACGGATGCTGGTCACCTCTTCTTCCCTCACATCACAACAGGAGTTAAAGGTAAAATTTAAAAGATGACCACTCAAAAAAAAAAAAAAGATGACCACTCAGATTTGGTATTTGGTATACAAAGACTAGGATTGGTATTCCTATATGTTTCTTATATAATTATGTATTTCTTATCCTTTGATATACTGTATTCAGAAAACACAGAACATTTGTGTGTTTGCCTGTACATCAGCAAAACCTAAGAGGCTCATTAAAAATACTGATCTCTGATCCCACGTCTAGAGATCCTAATTTAAGAAGTCTGAAATACTGACAAGGAATCTATGTACAAATAAACTTCTTAAAAAATTTTAATGATTTTGATCAGGTGATTAGGAACCAAACATGTATAAGTTATATGATAATATTTTCTATTTAAAGAAACAGAAATATCAATCTTAGGAAAATTGATCTAGAATATAGATTAACATAGTGATCACAGTTCTGATTTTGTTTTAACTTGAGTTAGGGTTCTTTTTTAAGTCCGGTAGGTACTTTTTGGCTGATGTTATCATGATTAAAAAAATGTATGGTGGCAGGGGCATTTTAAATCCTAAAGACGGATTTGAACATTGCATTCTGCTAAGAGCAGGGAAAAGTCTTGTAGGTAAGATGATCACAATTGTATTTCAGAAAGGTATGGCTGCTTATGCGCATCAGATTGGTTGGGGCTCTATAAGGACGGTGACTCTAGAGACTGGAAAAAATGGGTAAATTGGAGAACTATGTGGGAGGTAGACTCAATAGGGCTTTGTGATTATTTACATGTGAGGGGCAGAGAGAGAGAGAGAGAGAAAGTATCCAGAATGATTTGCAAACATTACTGAATAGCTGGTAGTGGTATTCATTGTTAAGGAACACCAAATGAAGAACAGTGCATCTCTCAGGGTTTTATTTGGGACATCTCCAGTTTAAGGTTTCAGACAACTGAAAATGCAAATGTATGAAAATCAGGTGAAAGATGTGAGGTAGAGATATCAATTTGGGCATTAGCGACTGCAGATCTAAAGTCAAGTCGTGGGAACGGATGGACTTATTCTGAGAACATGTTGGGAATGAAAAGAAGGCCAGGCCCCAGAATAACTTTTAGATACAGGTAGAAGAATCCCGAAGGAAGCCAGGATTCACTCTAGAGTTAAGAAGGAAACCAGCTGAATTGTGGTCACTCAGGGAAGAGAATATTTCAGAGAAGTAGTGGTCAGCAGTGTCCCATTCTGCTGAGAAGTTACTTAAGATAAATATAGACAAAAAAAAATTTTAGATTTGGAGACAAAAAGCTCATTTACAAAGCAATTTGAGTTATGTACTAGGAGTGAAAGCACCTTACAGAGGGTTGAGATGACCCCAAGGGTTGAGACTGTGTATTCAGTAGAGGGGACTGTCCTCAGATAGCAAAAAGGATCATTTGTAGATCAGCTCACCTATAAAAAGGATGTAGTAATAGGATAGTTAGAAGGATCAAGTAATATGAGATAGTACTTGTACCTCATAGAAGGACAGGAGAAGAATGGTAGCTGTGAAATATGGAAAAACACAAGCAGAGGAGGAGAAACCAGCAAAACAGAATGAGTGGTGAGGACCCCTAACTGGGTGGGATTAGCACCAGGAGACAGAGGTGTTCCTGAAAGGATGAGGAAGGAGTAGATGCATGATGAAGAAAGAGCACAAAAGAGAAACAAAAAGAAAATTGTAGCTAGAGAAAAGGAGTGAAGAGTTTGTTTTTTAAAAATCAAAAGCAAACAGAGACTGGAGCATTCGTTCATCAAGCCTGCTTTTCCCTCTCTCGCTCCCCCTGCTTGTGTTCCCTCTCCACTGTTGTTTCTTTCTGTCAAATAAATAAATAAAATCTTAAAAAGAAAAAAAAAGAAAAAAAAAAGAATTTTACCAAGTCCATGGTTTCCAAAAAATGTACACTAATTCCCTCATTTTATGATATTTGAGCCCAGATCTGTGTGAAGTAATTTTGATTTTTCCTCTTTAGGCTAAAAGAAAACGAAGAGTCACTTGGTGCCTTGGCAAAATTAACAAAATGAAGGACTCAAATTATATAAATGAATTTAATATGTCAACAAATGTAACAAAAACACGTAAAGCGGCTGTAACCGTAGTGGGGGAAATGGATGAATGTGAGTGCTTTTTCGGCTGCTTTTAATTACAAAAGTATTCCTGTAAAGAACTATTTTATTTGTAAATCAGTTAATGTGATAAACACATTATTAATAAAATGTCTGCATTTTAGATTCAATTACAATGGAGATAATGATAAAAAATTAGTGATTTTAAGAAAGTGAACATTCTCTATTATTTTTCACACCTCTTAAGAATGATACACTTTAGTTGAAAAACACAGACGTTTTTATTGTTGGTTTTGTTCTAATCATTATCCAATTAAATTAGTATCTATATAATATCCTCCTTAAATTTTGTTTATACTTGAAAGGGTAGCATTACACAGGCATGTTTCAAAATAATGTCTCCGACATTAGTGATATTTTTAAAGGGCATTTTAAAATCTACTTACAATGATCAAATCTCAAACTCAGAATTTGTCCCTTTTACCTATATTGTATCAAGGATCGAATATTTTATTACTAATTCTAACCAGGGATCTTAATTCATCTAACAATATAAATGATCATATCTGTTGTTAATGTTTTCTTTGCATTCGTGTTGTGAGCACATGTTAACTAATTGGAGCTTATTTTTACCCCTGATCAGATTTTTTTTTTTAGTCTTTGACTTTTAAGAAACTTTATTAAACATATTTATGGAAAATCTCTTTTTCTCCTTTTAGCTTTGTGCTCAGAGTCCGATATTTTCAGTAATACTTTTGATACATTAAATGAGACAGAGTGGAATCCAGCAACAAAGCTACTAAGTCAGGTAACTCAAATGTATTTTATAAAACATTATCCTCTTGTTCTTTTTAAAATTCACTTTTTGTTGGTGTTCACATTGTTGTAGCAGAACATTACTAGCTCTGACTTAACTTCAGTAATAGTTTTGGTTCTAATTACTCAATACACTCCTACTTGATAACTAGCATGTAGAAGGAAGCTAAAAATTTTGTAATGCAGGTGTATGGTAATAGACCTTTGTGTTTAGTTCTTTCCCATTCTTTCCCAGCAGATCTTGGTATCTTTTTTTTTTTTTTTTTTTTAAGTTTCTGTTTTTCCTTAGATAATCCCCTAAGGGTTTTAAAAAGAGGTAATTTTTAAAGTGTCAAAATTCTCAGGCATATAGTAGAAGAATGACCTAGCAGGGAGGGGTAATATTGACAAATCATACTAAAAAATAAAAGTAAATGTACTATGTGTGGTTTTATCAAACCTTTAGGGAATACTATAGTCAATACTTCAGTAGGTATACAGGCCATATTGACTTTCTAGGCTACTAATGTCCATAGAATTACAGTATAGTTTTATAAATGTATTTGTTAAAATTTCATTTTAATTTTGGAATAAAATTGCTGTGCTTCTTGGGAATCATTATCATTACTTAACCACTGTATTAGTTAAAATTAGGTGTTATAGTTAAAGTGCTTTTATGCCTCTAAAACATCCTCTAGATCTGTGTTGTTTTTGGAAAATCCCTGGTGTTACTTTCGTTTATCTCTTTCTCATAATAGTATATACAACAGAAACAGGCCTTTTTTGAGTATGGTAAAACTTAATAGCCTTTAGAATTTTTAGAGGTAAATAAATAATACTTCTGTTTCCCTTCCAAAATTCAGACCCATTTAAGAACTAAAACAGCATTAGATAGGAGGAGAATTATTTACCAGCTTCATAACTAAGGAGCATAAGGATCTGTGGTCATGTGGACTTCCCAGGATGTACCCTACTTCCCCAGCCTCCTCCTCCTGACAACTTTTCCAGTCATATACAGGCAGATCACTTGTTTATATGATCCATTTTTTTCATACTCCTTTCAAAATAGTCTTCTCTTCTAAGCTAGTTCACCAAAATGCACATCCTTTGTTTTACCCTGGATCAAGCTAAACCATTAGAAAGATATTAAAGAAGAGAAAGACCTAAGTTAACTACATGATTTCAGGTTAAAATATTTGATTCATCCAAATTTTAGTAAGGAAACAATATAGGATTAAAATTCTCTCTGACTTGAAAATCTGGTTTGTTTCCAATAGGAAAACTTAGAAAGTGAGTTAAATTCACTTCGTGCCAACTATGATAATCTGGTATTGGACTATGAACAACTAAGACGAGAAAATGAAGAAATGGAATTGAAATTAAAAGAAAAGAATGATTTGGCTGAATTTGAGGCTCTAGAAAGAAAAGCAGAGAAAGATCAGGAGGTAAGAGATATAGAAACATGAAACTAAAACCATACTTTTTTTTTTTAAGATTTTATTTATTTATTTGACAGAGAGAAACACAGCTAGAGAGAGAACACAGGTAGGAGAGTGAGAGAGGGAGAAGCAGGCTCCCCGCCAAGCAGGGAGCCCGATACAGGGCTCAGTCCTGGGACTCTGGGATCATGACCTGCGCCGAAGGCAGACCCTTAACAACGAAGGCAGACCACCCAGGCACCCTTAAAACTGCACTTTTAAAAGAAGTATCATTCTCTTAAAGATATTCATTTCTAAGATTGATGTATAGAAAATGCAACCATTTTCTATGTGTACACACAATTAAGAGAATTTAAGAAATAATTCATTTATGTTATTTTTAAAATATTTAAATCACTTGTTTCACATATGAATTATTTTGCTCAAATGTTAATTTGTTGAGCACACCAGAAATACTGTCTAGAGTCTAACCATTTCCTACTGAGACCAATATGAATTTTATTATCTGGCTGAATATTTTATGCATGGATACTGTATGTTAATGGATTTCATTTTCTTTAAAAAGTATATTCCTAAATATTTAGAACATTATTAGAATAACTGGGGAATATGATTTTGCTCATGTCTTTGTCCACATCAGAGAGTTATTGTGAAAATTAGTATAACTAATACTAAATATAAGTAATAAAATTTTTAGAAATGAAACAGTTCACTTAAATATTCTAAATATATAATATTAAGTTACATGTTAAGAGACCCTAATCCAGAAACACTCAGACTTCAGACACTTAGAAATTGTCCAAGAAATTCAACAGATTTCTTAGAGCATACTGTCCTTAACCTAGAGGTTACAGACATAAAATAATTTTGCAGAATTGTTGAATGCATATTCATTGTTCTGGAACAAGAATCCATAGCCATTATCAGGCTATGAAGCCGACTATGACTCCTCCTACCCCTCAAAATAAGAGTCAGTGTTCTAGTGTAGTTAAAATATGAGTTAATTTGCAGCTACTTTGGAGATTTCTGTGATAGCCCAAAGGGACACAATGCTTTTTAATAAGGAAAGAAGAATTCAGTACCAAAAGTATTACTTCCATTTTACCTACAAATTAAAGCTAATCCTGCATTTCCTGGGTGTATATCCTAAGATGCAAAGTCTCTATATTCTCCATAGGGTTTCATTTAACTTTTTTGAAAATTTGCATATTAACAAAATACAAAATGTCGTGTATTTACCTGTAGACTTCAGTCAATAAAAACTGAGTTTTATAAGGACCAGGGTGGTCTAGTGTCATGGTTAAGAGCATGGTTTCTGGAGCCAAACTTACTTCTGAGTAGGATACAAGGCCTTGAGCGAGTTCTGGAATCTCTTGGACTTACTTGCTGTTTCTCTCCATCCTGGAGACTGAACTAGGTACTTGCCAAGGCCCCTTCTAACTCTAAATTTCATCTAATTGTATCATACTTATTATAAATACTATGACATAAAATTAACTTTGGCATAAGTATAGCAATAATTTCTCTAAATTTTTTACATGATTTATGTATTCAGTTAATAATAAAAATTGAAGCTCACAGAATATATGACTTAACTCACACATCCTGATTTTTTTCCTTTTAACCACAGTCAAGGGGGAAAAATAATCCTAGTCTTTTCATCCTTACTTGGACACAACTGGAATTCTAGGTTACATATGGTAACCTAAAATATTAAGTAATAAAAACTTATTCTGTTTAAAGGCAGTTCCATTCTATTTTAAACTAAAAATATAAGTCTGTGTATGCAGTAAAATATGTTCCCAACCTCCATTTTGGGGAAAAACTTAAACAAAAAGGGGTAAAAAGTCAAATTATGGCCTTAAAATGTGTGGTCATTGCCCTGGTTTGCCATAATGGTCTTATAAATCACCAGAGCTGCATATCGCTTTCAAATGGGAATATAGAAAAACAGGATGTTTAAATAGTAATTTTTAGAAGGAGGGGTAAACAAAGTCAAGTATCATCAAGCTTAGGGAACAAAGGAAATCCCAACCCTCTACCTGATTTAACTTGATTAATTTTAGAATTTTAACAACTTGGAGGTTTTTGTCTTAAGGAATTAAATATTTTTATTTCACCTGCTGAACATTACAGTTGAAATCTGTAATTTTTTTTTATGTAGCAAACAATTAACTTTTGATATCATATGCTTTCTCTTTATGCTCAGCATCTTAAATCATACCTTATTAGGAAGTTGTAGTCCAAGCTTTACAAAAGTTCCTCTTTCTCCATTAATGAGAACTAGTACTTATAGGGCTATTTCAAATGAGAAGTGAGTTTTCTTTCTTAATGTCTATTTCCTAAAATAAAGATTAATTTTTTAGTTCTTCCTTATTGGTAAATGTGATTTTGTTGCACAGAATTTAGAAACAGGAAAGAAAAGACAAAAGATGGAGCCAATTTAAATTATACCCAACACAAATGTCTAAAATTTTGCCGAATGATTGATAGCCACTAACCATATGTGACAATCGAGTTTGAAGTGTGGCCAGTCTGAACTGACTTAAGAATATGAAAAAAGGGGCGCCTGGGTGGCTCAGTTCGTTAAGCGCCTGCCTTCGGCTCCGGTCATGATCCCGGAGACCCAGGATCAAGTCCCACATCGGGCTCCCTGCTCAGCCGGAAGCCTGCTTCTACCTCTCTCACTCCTCCTGCTTGTGTTCCCTCTCTGGCTGTGTTTCTCTCTGTCAAATAAATAAAATCTTTAAAAAAAAAAAAAAAAAGAATATGAAAAAAAAAGAATGTAAGCTATTCAGTTTTTTGTATTGATTACATGAACACGTGATAATATTTTGGATATATTAGGTTCAAATACATTTTTTAGATTAGTTCTGTTTTTTTAATGCAGCCAGTAGGAAATTTTCAATATCTCTTATAATATTTATAGAAGACACTGACCTAAAATAGGAATGTCAAAACTAGTCTGAATCTAAAACTAGTTAGAACTGAATTAAACATTCAAAAAATATTACTTAAACAAGATGTCATTTTCAAAAATCCCTTATATTCTACAAGAATTTGTCTTCCTTTTTTCTTCTTTTTAAATCTTATTTTATTTAAATTGAATTAATTAACATAGAGTATATCATTAGTTTCAGAGGTGGAGTTCAGTGATTCATCAGTTGCATATAACACCCAGTGCTCATTACATCACATGCCCTCCTTAATGCCCATCACCCTGTAACCCCATCCCCCCACCCACTTGCCTTTACTTTTTAAGGATTCATCGAATTGTGAAGATTTTATAATCCTAAGAGAAAGTATGTTTATCTGTGGTAAGTTGTCATTTACATGTTTTGACACAAAACTATGTAGTATTCAATTAGTGTTCCAGATATTTGATGGAAAGGAAACTTTAATAGAAATATATGTATCTTTAAGTATTCTTTATACTTTTAGACAGCTAAGAAATATAAAGTAATAACATCATCTTTCTAATATTTGTATAGAATGAATCAACAAGATAGCAATCAATAATCCTATACCTATCTCTGTAGCTTTAGTGAATAGTGATATTATTTTAAAGACACCACATGAAACTACCCTAATCCAGACCTAAATTCTAAAACAAATCCTTAAGAAGTATGCCAGTATAAAGCTAAATGGCTAATTTATGGGAAGAAAACAAAAAATCTTGTAGAATAAATGCATTTCTGCACTTAACTTTTCCAAAACAAAAATCTACTAAGAGTGTTTTTTAAAGCTTGATTACCAGTATATCTCCTCCAAGGGATGCATACTAATTTGCTTTTGACATTATTATGGCATTAACAGACAGCATCACTCTGTTACTTGGGTCATGCTGAGGTTTTTTTCTTGTATACTTGTTTTGTGGGGTTTGGGAACTTTTTATTTGGCTGTTTGGGTTTCTTTTTTTTTCTGTATCTTCAAATAATGAGGTGCTCTGTAACAGTAGCTTGAACAATTGATCTCTCAATCCCTTATTACTGTTTTGGTGATTCTGAAACAGTGAATAAATGTTATCTTTTGGGGAGAGTTTCCCTTTTTTTCCTTTTTCTTTTTTTTTTTTTTGCTTTATTAACTATTGGTTTGCTCTGTTGCCTGTTCACATACTCTTACAGATGCAACTAATTCATGAAATTTCCAACTTAAAGAATTTAGTTAAGCATGCAGAAGTGCATAATCAAGATCTGGAGGTGAGCATTATGTTGGTATTTCTATTATAAGGAACTAGAACTATAATGTATATCATGTGTAATTATTTCAGAAAATAGAAGGAATATTTTGTTTTTTAAATATCAGCTTTTTAAATTTTACTAACAGCTTAATCTATTAACTATAAATTCTTTTCAATCCCCTAAAATTTAAATCCAATAAAATGTTTCACTTTTTTTTTTTGTTTCACACTTCTTATAGAATGAACTAAGCTCAAAAGTAGAGCTGCTTAGAGAAAAGGAAGACCAGATTAAGAAGCTACAAAAATACATAGACTCTCAGAAGTCAGAAGATATGAAAAGGGACTTGTCGTACTCATTGGTAAAAATCAGGTTTATTTTATTGTTTAATCATGTACGCATTTATAGTACACCATCATCAGTATTATAGTAGATGCTTATATTGAGCCTATTGTGTGCCAGGCATTGTTGTAATTGTTTTACATATAGTATTTTATTTAATCTTGTCAATGACTCTATGAAAGAGGCACTGTTAGTATCATTTCTGTTTTATGGATAAAGAATCATTCGTAGAGAGTTAAGGATATCATTCTTTGAGTGAATATAAGTAAGATGAGGATGAGTTTCCATTAAAAATCAATAATTCAGAATTTTTTATTTTTTTCAATTATTTTATGTAAATACCAAAGAAATATATAGTCAGTATCTCCAGGTGAGCACTTATATTGGTGCACTTAAATTGAGCATGATTTTATAAATTGTATTAATATTAATACATTCTTATAATTTAAGTAACTATTTTAACTGGTATTTTCAGAAACTGTAGCTCTGAATGATTTTATTTGGTATAAGATATGGCATTAGGGCACCTGGGTGGTTCAGTTGGTTAAACGACTGCCTTCCAGCTCAGGTCAGGATCCTGGGGTCCTGCGATCAAGCCCTGCATCAGGCTCCCTGCTTGGCAGGAGGCCTGCTTCTCCCCTGCCTCTGACGCTCTCCTGGTCTCTCTCTTTCTCTCTCTCTCATATAAATAAAATCTTAAAAAATAAAAAAAAAAGATATGGCATTAAGGGACTCCTGGGTGGCTCAGTTTGTTAAGAGTCTGCCTTTGGCTCAGATCATGATCTGGGACTCCCAGGATCAAGTTGCAACAGGCTTTCTGCTCAGAAGGGAGTCTGTGTCTCCCTCTGCCCTTCTCCCTACAGGTGCGCGCTCTCTCTCAAATAAATAAATAAAATCTTTTAAAAAAATACGACATTAAATAACACTGAATCTCATGGTGAAATTGTTAATTTTTGCGGCTTTCTTTCTATTCTATTTGCCTTCAATCCTGATTACTTCAAGAAAGTATCAGTTTTTGATTCTAGTTTTTAACAACTTTTTTAAAGAAAGCAGTTTCTAGTTGAAATTTTGGTTTCTATTGTTCTTTTATTTTATTTGAGTTTTTCAGAGTACTTTTTATTACCTTCTGTTAGGACTCTTCTGTTACCTGTTATTAATGACAAATGATCCTTTGTAAAAGTAATCTTAACTGTTCTAAGGCCTTTTATATAATGTTCTAGGCCTGTTCTGTTCTAAGGCCTTTTGTATAACTGTTCTAAGCACTTTTATATAATCCAGGAGTGTCCGTTGATAGAGTGGCAAGCAGCATCGCCCACTTTTTAAAAGTTATTTCTTTCTCTTTATTCATCTAATTTATTCATTCATTCATTTGTGCATTAATATCTGCCAAGGATATATGTGGCTGAATTTATGTAAGCTAATGTTCAATTTATGATTTCATATCCTTAATTTTAACTATGAACTACTCACCTGCCATGTTTTAGAATGACTTAAAACTATAAAGGAAATTTTTTTTTTGAGACTTTATTTATTTGACAGAGAGAAACACAACTAGAGAGGGAACACAAGCAGGGGGAGTGAGAGAGGGAGAAGCAGGCCTCCTGCTGAGCAGGGAACCCCATGCAGGTTTCCATCCTAGGACCCCAGGACCATGACCCAAGCCAAAGGCAGATGCCCACTGACTGAGCCACCTAGACGCCCCTACATGGGAAATTTTAACAAGCCAGCTGAACAACAATTGTGTTAACCTTTTTAAAACAATAGTAAGTTTCTTCAGTCTATATAATGCCTCTATAATTTGAAAAAATATAGCCAGAATTTTTAAAATATTTTTATTAAGGAAAATATCATTTCATCTTTCATAAATAACACATTTGATAACTAACATTTTCACCATTTTTTATTTATTTGGAATAACATCTATATACATGTTCTCTAAATCTTTTCGAACTCTCAGCAAGTTAGAGTTCACTAACTTTTTATCATGTGTATAGGAAAGCACTGAAGACCTAAAACAAATGAAACAGACTCTGCTTGATGCTGAAACTGTAGCCCTTGATGCCAAAAAAGAATCAGCCTTTCTGAGAAGTGAAAATCTGGAGCTGAAAGAGAAAATGGTAAGTGTTTCCTATAGTATTTATAATAACACAGTTGTTACTATCAGTACATTTCTGTAAATTTGCAGTATTTCTCTCAACAGAAAGAACTTACAAGTACATTCAGGCAAATGGAAAATGATATTCAGTTATACCAAAGCCAGCTGGAGACAAAAAAGAAAATGCAAATTGATCTGGAGAAAGAATTACAATCTTCTTTTAATGAAATAACAAAACTCACCTCCCTTATAGATGGCAAAGTTCCAAAAGGTATTTCATAATTTCAGACTTAATTCTTTGCAGATCTGACTTTGTCTAGTCATAAAAGGATTTTATGACTACATTCCAATGATTAGAAATTCTTTTCTCACATGATTGTTTTAAAAGCCTAATAATGAGTTTTGGTATTATTTGAGATTAGTATTTATAACTGCTTCCATGGAATTCTAATTTATAAGGGTTTAATAATTATTTTTCAAATAAATTAGACCTGATATTCAAAAAGTGGTTGAAGAACTATTAATTATTTACCTGTTAACCAATACTGATTCTTTAATTAATATTATATAGTCTGATTAAATAATCTAACTGCATGTAATTTAGATTGTCCCAATAACTGCACACTGTTTTAATTTACCTAAAATGTCCTAGATTTGCTCTGTAATTTGGAACTGGAAAGAAAGATTACTGACCTCCAAGAAGAATTGAATAAAGAAGTAGAAGAAAATGAAGCTTTGCATAAAGAAGTTAATTTGCTCTCAGCATTGAAATCTTTACCCTCAGAAGTAGAAATGCTGAGGAAAGAGGTAAATACATTTTTAAGCAAATAGCTCTTCTTTGGAAATAAAACCCTTGTAATAGCACTTTAAATATTTTGCTGTAGTTTATCTTAAAAAAGCAGTCAAGAGATTATAAATATTTGACTCAACTTGTTAGGAATAGAAATGAACGTAGTTCCTCCTCTAATTTTCTTATACTACTAGAAAGCATGCTTTCAAAGCCTATTTAACAGTATGTTTAGTAACCTGATCCATGTAACAACCATTTCTGTAGTCCTCAAATGTTTCACTTAAACAGTTCAAGGGGCGCCTGGGTGACTTGGTTGAGCATCTGACTCTTGATTTTGGCTCAGGTCATGATCTTCTGGGGTCATGGAATACAGCCCTGCAGCGGTCCCATGCTCCATGCAGAGCCTGCTTGTCCCTCCCCTGTGCTCCTCTCCCCACACACTTGCTCTCTCTCTGAAATAAATTAAAAAAAAAAAAATTCTCAACAGAGTTCTATAGGGGCATCTGGATCCTCAGTAGAGAGCGTGCACTCATGTCTCAGGGTTCTAAGTTCAATCTTCACGTTGGGTGGAGAGATTACTTAAGAATAAAATCTTTAAACAGAGTTCTATGTCCATCTTTTTTGATACTAGTTCCATCACTATATTGAATAAAAGGAGCAATGAGATATAAGGGAGGGGATTGATAAAGTTTAGGGGTCAGTGTAAATCGTGCAGTCTAGTGAACAATCCTGTAAATTATCTGCCAGCCTTTCCTTTCTCTTTACCTTTCTAAAAAAGGTAAAACTGACAAGTGTTTGAAGACCAAATGGCAAGCATCATGCTAAAGAACTCGAGGAACATTAGTCATCCTAAAAACTCTTTAAAGTAGGTGCTGTTTTTTAGCTCAATAAATAGGAAGACAGTAGTTGAGCCACACAGATGTGCCTCCTATCCTGAGTCCATGATTGAAACAACCCTGCTGTATTACCCCATCCTTAGTCTCTGCTTTAAGTTCGCTGCTCTTCCTCCCACCATTTCTACCTTACCGTTCACAATGATTTTACTGTTTATAAGCTGGATGTGGTTTATTTAAATAATAATTCAAAAAAGTTTAATTATTTAATGTATTCAGGGGTTGTATTTTTAGAAATCAGAGCTGCATTCAAAGGCTTTAAGAAAAAAATGGGTCAAATTCTAAGCAAAACCATAAGATGACACACCAAGACGTTAGAAAATACTTTAGAATGATGGATAAGGAAATAAAGGCTCATCCCAAAATAAAGTTTTCCTACTGAATATCCTCCTCCGTGCAATCCTTACTAGAACCCAAAGATTAGAAAACAAAACTGAAGATAAAGTTAAAGAGGCTAATATGTCATTAAATTTATGGTAACAATAAAAATGTTTCCTTTCCTCAGTCATATCTTTGCTTAATTTTGATGTGTTCCCCCTCCCCGTCTCCACCACCCCAAGGAAACTTTTTTTTTTCCTGAAACATGCGTCAGTAGATCATAAATTGCTAACATAGCTAAATTTTATTTCTTTCCCATAGATGCAGGATCAATCTAAAGAGCTCTGTATAATAACATCAGAAAGAGACAAATTGTTTTCTGAAGTAGTTCAAAAGGAAAGTAGAATTCAAGATTTACTTGAAGAAATTGGGAAAACTAAAAATGATCTAGCAACTACCCAGTTGAATTATGAAAGCACTGATCAAGAATTCCAAGATTTTAAAAATCATCATACTGAATTTGAGAAAAAGTATAAGATGGTCCTTGAGGAGAATGCAAGAATGAATCAGGAAATAGGAAATCTCTCTAAACAAAAACTTGGTTTAAGTTTGGATGCTTTGAACACAAAGGTTGGTACAAGACATCCTCTAGGGAACAATCTTCAGACTTCTGGGGCTTAGTTTCCATATATGTACACTACAGAATGCTCTGCTTTTCACATTTACTTTTTTCTTATTTTAAAGCTTTCTCCCAAATCTGAAGAACATCAGCAGAAAACAACTGAGAGTCAAAAAAGTTTAAATGAAGTAGAAGAGCTGAAGGAACAATTAGCAAGTAGAGATTTGAGGCTGCAAACTATGGAAAAGGAAAAAACACTGATCAGTGAGCAACTTCAACAAACTTTGGTAGAAGTAAGAACCTTAACCCAAGAAAAGGAGGACCTAAAACAACTCCAGGAGAGCCTGCAGACTGAGAGGGACCAACTCAAAAGTGACATTCAGGATACTGTAAACATGGTAAGGCTTTGGCTGAGTAAACTCTGAAAACTCAGAGCCTTTTCACAAACAGTTCAGGAGCCATTGTTCATGATTAATGATCAAGTAGTCACTACATAATTACTTCCACTATTTCACAGTATTCTAATGGAAACTGTTTTCTGTTTCTCTGACAAAGAATATAGATACCCAAGAACAGTTAAGAAATGCTCTTGAGTCTTTGAAACAACACCAAGAAACAATTAACACACTAAAAATAAAAATTTCTGAGGAAACTTCCAGGAATTTGCATACAGAGGAAAACCTAGGAGAAACTAAGGATGAATTCCAGGAAAAGGTAAATGATGTTTCCATTCAAAGTTTTTATATGTGTGTAGATGAGCTTTCTCTTTTACCGCAGACACTTAAGGGCATATTGATGATCTCAGGCTTGTTTATTATTCACAGTGCTAATAACTAACAATACTTTAGAAGCATAATCCTAATGTCTTTGAGATAACTTCAGATATAACTGCTTACAATCAATTTAGGGGGAAAAAAAGGCAAAAATTAATTCAAACTTTGAACTGATATTTTCTGAGGCCTGATGTATTTTAATGTCTTTAAAAACCCATCTGAATTCTAATATAAGAAAGATTACTTATTATTAACCGTGTCTATTTTATGTCAGATTTTACATACTGAACTTGCTTAGAGATCCCTGTAAAAATCAACGTGTATATTTTATTTATGCCTGTTCTTAGGCTTGTGCTGTAACTTTAGTATCAGGTGCTTATATCTCACCTTAATTTATTCTAAATAGTATGGTTCATTTTATTCTGAGCTCTTAGGAGAAAAAAGTCTTTTTTTTAATATAGTAATACCACATTTTTTTTTCAGTGTTCCAAGATTCATTGTTTATGCCCCACACCCAGTGCTCCATGCAATACGTGCCCCCAATACCCACCACCAGGCTCACCCATCCCTCCGCCCTCCTCCCTTCCAAAACCCTCTGTTTCTCAGAGCCCAAAGTCTCTCAAGCTTTCATCTTCCTCTCTAATTTACCCCAGTTCACATTTCCTTTCCTTCCCCCACTGTCTTCCATGTTACTCTTTATGCTCCACAAATATGTGAAACCATATGATACTTTCTCTGCTTGGCTTATTTCACTCAGCATAATCTCCTCCAATCCCATCCATGTTGCTACAAAAGTTGGGTATTCATCCTTTCTGATGGGGGTGTAATGTTCCGTTGTATATATGGACCATATCTTCTTTATCCATTTGTCTGTTGAAGGGCACCTTGGCTCTTTCCACAGTTAGGCATTTGTGGCCATCGCTACTATGAACATTGGGACACATGGCCCTTCCTTTCACTACATCTGTATCTTTGGGGTACACATGAAAAAATGTTCATCATTAGCTATCAGAGAAATTCATATCAAAACCGCATTGAGATTCCACCTTATACCAGTCAGAATGGCTAAAATTAACAGGACAAGTGTTGGAGAGGCTGAGGAGAAAGGGGAAACCTCTTACACTGTTGATGGGAATGCAAGTTGGTGCAGCCGCTTTGGAAAACAGTGTGGAAATTCCTTAAAATATTAAAAATAGAGAATAAGGGCTTAACTGGTTATTTAATCATGTACAAGAAAGGCTAGGAGAAGCTAATGATTTTTTTTTTTTAAGGGAGATGTGTTAGTCCACTAGGGCTGCCATCATAAACTATCACAGACAGCTGACTAAAACAATAGAAATTTACTTTCTCCTGGTTGTGGAGGCTAGAAGTCCAAGATTAAGGTGCCAGAAAATTTAATTTCTGTTAAGTCTTCTCTTCCCTACATGCAGATAGCACCTTCCATTTGTGTTCTCACAGGATGTTTCTCCAATACTCAAGCTGAAAAAAAGCACTGGTGTTTCTTCCACTACTTAAAAGGACACCAGTCCTGGGGCACTGGGGGTGGTTTAGTCAGTTGGGTGACCAATTCTTGATTTCAGGTCAGGTCCTGATCTCAGGGTTGAGTTTGAGCCCCATGTCTGGCTCTGCACTAGACATGGAGCTGAATGAATGAAATGAATGAATGGACACCAATCCTATGGGATTAGGGCCCCAGTTTTAATGACCTCATTTAACCTTAATTACCCTCCTTAAAGGCTTTCTCTTCATATATATAGTCACATGGCAGTTAGGGCTTCAGCATAAATATTGGGAGGACACAATTACCATCTGTAACAGGTAATTGTCTATAATTTTATACAATGGATTCATTTTATATACATTTCTACTTTTCAAAAATACCTTTGATATATATTATCAACAGGATTTTTTATACTGTTTTTCAATTTTATGTACTTAATAGTCTTTAATCCAGAATGTTTGTTACTAGGAATTTAAAACCCCCATCAGTGAGAGACTGGTGAAATAATCTTTCACACATCCATAGCTTGGAATTGTATATGTATATATAAAATGTATGTATGTATATAGATAATGCAACTGGGTTCCATATGGTCATAAAATTTTTTTTAAACCGCATATTATATGCAAACAGAAAAATCACCGTTGGACATATTATTAAATAAAAACAAATACTCCTTCAGAATAATTCAGTAAGCTTCAACTTATACAAATAAATCTCTTTATAGATTTATATGTTATTACTCAATATAATGAGCTTTTTTTCCCCATTTACACTGGGGTACAGTATTCTTGCCTTGGAAAAGCTTGTCCTCTCCCTATGCTTCATTACTTCTCTCCTAGAAAAGCATTTTCTTTTATATCATTTTATTTTATATCTTGTGTTTTCAGCTTACCAATAGTTTGGATCAATCAAATGAGTCAAAGGCATTTGACTTTAATTTGAAATTCATAACTTTCAATGGGGGAAGGTTTTTTGAAAAGATTTTTGGAAGTAAGATACAATAATTAATAGCTGCATTTAAACAAATGCAATCATAGGGCCTCATGAGAAGGAGTGTAATAAACAGAGGAGTAAGGAAAAAGTACCTTTTTCCTTACTGGGACCAGCTGGTATGTGGTATTAAGTTTATGTTAGAATCATCTGTGTTGATAGAAAAAGGTCTGACTGGGACTTCTTAGTTTCTCAGGGTTTTCTCAAATCTGGAATGAAAGGTTGGGATCAGGTTGGTCTTCTGTTAACCATGTTCTTGAGGAAACCCACATAGACCCCTCTGCTCATCTGGGCCCCATAGGCTGCATTAGTAGGTTTCATGAATCCCCTTAAAGTGCCCATTTTGAATCCTGCTTGATGTTTCTCCCTCTAGAAATGCAGTTTCTCTAGTGTCTTACAACAGAAAGTTTAAATAATGATTAGTAAGCTTATCTCATGTAAAGGACACAATACTTTTTCTTTATTTAATATTAAAATCTGTTCGATTTTCTCATAGTAGCTGAAATACTTTGGTTATTCTCACATACTTTGTCTCAGCCTGCTTTGTCTTTGTGTACATTCTTATATTTAGGAGCACCGATATGAGAGTCTGAAATACAGTGTCTGACAAACTAGTCCCAATAATTATGTATTCCTTACCTTAAGTTCTAATGTAGTTAGCTTTGTGTTTGCCATCGTTAGAAACTCATGCATACAGCCAACAGTAAGAGAATAAAGTGTGGTTTGTCCAAACCCATTCTAGAGAACTGTGCAACTACTAAAAATTATGATTTGAAGATTATGTAACAGCATGGGAAAATGTATGTAATCTAAATGGAAAAAAAACAAAATTGAATTCTACATGTACATATTAGTCATAATTACTGTGTTCAAAAAAATTTTTCAAGGACAGGCTCTGAAAGGAATTATTCTAGAATTCTAGTAGGTGGGTTGTGTGAAGCTGGTAAGATTGGATGATTTTTTTTTCTCTTTATTTTTCAATTTTTTTCCAATGTAATTGTAGATTATTATAAAAACTCTTTTTAAAAGCTTTATTTATTTGAGAAAGAGAGAGCATGGAGGGGGCAGAGGGAGAGGAAAAGAGAATCTCAAGCAGATTCCCCAATGAACATGGTGCCGGACACAGGGCTAGATCTCACAACCCTGAGATCATAACCCAAGCCAAAATCAAGAGTCGGATGCTTAACTGACTGAGCCACCCAGGTACCCCATTATTAAAACTTTTTAAAACATATTTAAAGCTTTTTAAAATACAGCCAATTTGGAACTATATTTATATACTGGATATGTAAGGTTATATAGTGATACCCTAATTTCATAACAATGATTTTAATGTCAGTTTTTGTCTCACCTTACCAAGAAGTACATGTGTTAGGTTCCTTTCTTAAGACTTGTTTATGGAAGGGTGCCTGGGTGGCTCAGTTGGTTAAGCAACAGCCTTTGGCTCAGGTCATGATCCCAGAGACCCGGGATCAAGCCCTGCATCAGGCTCCCTGCTCGGCAGGAAGCCTGCTTCTCCCTCTCTCACTCCCCCTGCTTGTGTTCCCTCTCTAGCTGTGTTTCTCTCTGTCAAATAAATAAATAAATCTTTTTTAAAAAAAAGAAAAAAAGACTTTACGGATAAATGAATTTATATAATATGCTTTTCTAAAGCAGTATATAAAAAGTATATATATTTTTAAAGGTGGATTTTACCACTATAATATGAAATCTATTTTTATCAAATTTATTTTGCCCTCATATGATAAAACTCCAACCATTTGTGAATATGCTTCTGAAAATAATCATTTGTTGGGAGTGGGGGATAGAGAATCATTTCCAGCTTTTGATGGAAAGAAAGTGGTAGAGTTCAAGGTCGCTTACTCTTCCTAAAATTAGGTTGACCCATCGTCATAAGTGAAGATAACTTAATTATCTACAGCTGTCCAGGTAGTTGTTATCCATGAAAAAGAGTATGCTTAAGGACACAAACTCTGGAGCCAGACCTCTTGGCTTCAAAACCTGAATGACCTTAGGCGAGTGACATATCCTCTCTCGGATTCAATTTCCTCTTCTGTTGAATGGAAATAATACTAGTTCCTACCTCATAAGGTCAGAGCGAAGATTAAATGTGTCAATATATGGAAATAGTGCCTGGTAAATAAAAAGTAATATAAGTTTTGGCATTTTTTTTAATTAAAATTGTTATTAACTGAGAAATTCTTCTTGAATCTACTTACATTTTAGATGAAAAAACAGAATTTGAAATCCAAAAATACTGAAGCACTGATTGCAAATGTTGAAGATAATGAGCTAACTGAGCAACAGAGAAAGATATTTTCTTTAATACAGGAGAAAAATGAACTGCAACAAATGTTAGAGAGTATTACTGCTGAAAAGGAACAACTACAGACTGACCTAAGGGAAAATATTGAAATGGTAGGATTAGTACTGTATACTTAGCAGTATGTTTTTGTCTTGTATGTCATGGATTTTTTCAACTTTACCGAAGCATAACTTACATGTGAGAAACACATCTGATGCAAATGTACAGTCTGATGACTTTTGACAAATGTCTCTACTTGTATACCCTCTGCCCCAGTCAAGGTAGCAAACATTTGCTTCACCCTAGAGTTTTCTTGTGCCTTGACCCACTCAATTCTCATGTCACTCTCTACCAGTATAGGCTCTGTCCTAATAGTCTTTAACCGTAGGTCACTTTGTCTGTTCTAGAACTCCATTCGAATAGAATCATATAGCATGTACTCTTTTGTACCTACCTTTTTACACTCCTTTTTATTGCAGGGTAGTGTTCCATGTGTAAATAGGCCACAAGTTGTTTAGCCTTGCTCCTGTTGATGGAAATTTGAGTTCTGTCCACTGCTGGGGCAATTTTGAGTGAAACTGCTGTAAACTTTCTTACACAAAACTTTTTATGAACATTTTTTTTTAATCTCTCTAGGGTATCTAAATAGAATAGCAGGGTCATAGCAAATTATTAGACTGATTTCCAAAGTAGTTGTACCATTTTACATTCCCATCAGCAAATTAAGAGAATTCTGATGGCTCCACATCCTCACCAATGCTTCATATTATTGGTGCTTTCAGTTTTAGCCACCGTGTTGGGTATGTACCTCATTGTTTTCATTTGCCTTTCCCTAATGATTAAGGATATTGATCATCTTTTCATATGCTTATTGGCTATTGCATATCTTTCTATAAATTATCTGTTCTCTTAGTAATATGTTATAGATTTGAGTGTACAGGTCTTATCTACATTTTGTTAAATTTGTTCCTAAATGTTTCTCTTTTCTTTATTCTGTTGTAATTTTTAAACTTCATTTTTAATTATTCATTGTTAATGTTTGCCATATTGTCAAATCTAGTTTTTGTTTCTGTATTTAGGGACAATATAATATGTATAGATTGAACTTCACATTTTTAGAAGTTTGCTGTGGATTACAGGAGAACCTGACCTTTTGTGTAATTTTCCATATTTCTTGGGGTTGTCTGGTCAGAAGAGTTAAATTTAAATAAGAGTACAGACAAAAGTCATGGTCTGTTCTTGTTCTTATGTTTGCAGGGTTTTTGTGGTCATGATACTTGAGACTGTCACTGTTGAAGCAGCCCAAGTAATGCTAACAAAGGATAGCTGCCATTTTGAGCTTGCTGTTAACTGCTGCCCTAAATCATAACCATTCTAACATTTGAAAAGCCCATAACTGTAGTCTTGTCATCAGCCCATGAAAGTTAGAAACAGTCTTCTTTGGCGTAAGCATAGAAAATGGGCAAACCATTCAAGATAGAATACTAAGTCCGGTTCTAATTTTCATGATAGGAATACAAGTGAAGCAATAAAGAAACAGCATAAAAAGCAGATGCTTGGCATCTATATGATTAAATTAAAGACTCTTTCTAAGGTAGCCTTTTCCAATAGAATTTGCCATGATTTCTTTATTTTTAGGCTGAGGTAAATGCTGATTTTTCCTGATATTATAAGTGTAAGGTAATATTTATTTTAATCTCAACTTTTTTAAATTCTAGACTATTGAAAACCAAGAAGAATTAAGAATTCTTGGAGATGAACTTAAAAAACAACAAGGGATCATTGCACAAGAAAAGAACTACACCATTAAGAAAGAGGAAGAGCTTTCTAGGACCTATGAGAAATTAGTAGAAGCTGAAGAAAAGCTAAAGGAAAAGGTGAACTTTTAAAGTTACCTTCCTAGCCATATTATATTTCCTGACAAAACTTTTTTTTAACATGTTTCGATTGCTATAGATCTAAATTCTAAAAATAGCATGTACCTTCCAAATGAACACATCCTAATGCTAATATTGTGGACAGTTTCAACTCATACCTATATCTTAACCAACACTCTTTGTGAGGATTATATTGTCCTCGTCTTCAGATCAGAGAGAAGGCCTTGATTCATCTAAATTATCGTATAATATATTCATTCATCAGAAACTTCTGGGGAACTACTATAGCCCAGATGCTGTCCTGGGTGCTTGAGAGCCTGTAGTCAATAACACAAAGATTCTGCCTTATAAAGATATAGTAGTGATTTTTTAAAATGTCAGATTTATGACTGTTGTCATCTCTTAGACGTTTACAGTTTCCTGACTCATTTCTTTTATGGAAGTAAGGTGCTGTTGTAATATTTGTACAAGAGCTAAGACTCTTGTAATAATTGAACTGCCCAAATAATTCTAAAATGTACCCACTAAGATCTTTCTGTTTACTCTAAGGACAGTGCCACATGCCTTATAAATGATATTTTGTGATTTCCATTGCACTCCTGTGGAATGTTTTTCTCCTAATAAGTATTCTCTTTAATTCTCCTTTTCACTATAGCGTAATTAAATTTACTAAAACTTGATGTCTGTTTCATACTCATCCTAAAGAAGTTAAATAGGCTTATGTAAACGTTAATGCCTCAATAATAAGCAATAGGTATTATGTAAGACTAATAAATCACTGACCTCTACCTCTGAAACTAATACTACATTACATGTTAATTAATTGAATTTTAAAAAATAGATTTGTACATATTTATTAACTTAAAAAAAGTTAATGCCTCACTAAAATTAACAACTTAGGAAACAACACATGTTGGCTAGGATGCAGAGAAAGGGAAATACTCTTACACTGTGGGTGGAAATGCAAATTGGTGCAGCCACTCTGGAAAACAGTGTGGAGGTTCCTCAAGAAGTTAAAAATAGAACTGCCCTACAACCCAGCAATAGAACTACTGGGTATTTATCTGAAGAATACAAATGGTGATTCGAAGGGGCATATTCACTCCAGTGTTATAGCAGCAATGTCCACAGTAGCAATAATATGGATAGAACCCAGATGTCCTTCGACAGATGAATGGATAAAGATGTGGTTGTGTATATATTTACAATGGAATATGACTCGGCCATCAAAAATAATGAAATCTTGCCATTTGCAACAATGTGGATGGAGCCAGAAATTATTATACTAAGCGAATTAAGTCAGAGAAAGACAAATACAATATGATTTCACTCAAAGGTGGAATTTAAGAAATGAAACAGATGAACATAGGAGAAGGAAAGGAAAAATAAAGTAAGATGAAAACAGAGGGAGGCAACTACAGGAAACAAACTGAAGATTGCTGGAGGGAAGGTGGGTAGAAGGATAGGGTAACTAGGTTATGGGCATTAAGGAGTAAACTTGAAATAATGAGCACTAGGTGTTATATGTAACTGATAAATCACTAAATTCTACCTCTGAAACTGTTAATATACTAAATGTTAATTAAATTGAATTTAAATAAATTTAATTTAAAAAAAAGTTAATGCCTCAGTATTTGAGCTACCACATAAGGACCTCATTAGAAGTAAAAATAGATTATCCAAAAAGTTTTTAAGAAATGAGGAATTACAGTTATTTGACAACTATACCTTATATTTAGTTTCTTTTCAAGTTTTTCTCATTTTCACTTTGCCTCCTTGATTAACCTACTGATACTGTATTAGTTTCCTAGACCCTCTGTATCAAATTACCATAAACCTGGTGGCCTAAAGAACAACAGAAGTTTATTGTCAAATGTCTGGTCCTAGAGGTCCAAAATGAGGTTACTGGCAATACCATGCTCCCTCTGAAGGCTCTAGGGAAGAATCTTTTCTTGTGTCTAATAACTATCCTTGGCTCCCAGCTGCCCTTGGTGTCCTGGGCTTATAGCTTTATCTCTGCCTCCATCTTCACAGGACTTTCTCTGTGTCTCTGTGTGTCCTTTTTTCCCCTCTTATAAGGACACTCTGATTGCATTTAGGGCCCACCCTAATCCAATAGGATTTCTTCTCAATCCTTAATTACCTCTGCAAAAACCTACCTTCAAGTAAGATCACGTTCTGAAGTTCTGAATCAACTTGAATTTTAAGTAAGACACATTCATCCCACTAGAGTCACTATGCTTAGAAGGATACTTTATTTTAAAGCTGCTTGTCTATGTACTCTGGGAGTGTAGGCAGGGCTGTGATAATGATTAGTTCACTTCACCAAAGTACACTTTACACGAGATTTTAAGAGTATATAGGCAAGTTGATAATTAAAGATTTTATTTCTTAAGAGCCAACAACTACAAGAAAAACAGCTACAACTTCTTAGTGTACAAGAAGAAATGAATGAGATGCAGGAAAAGATGAATGAAATTGAGAATCTGAAGAATGAATTAAGGAATCAAGAATTAACATTGGAACTTACAGAAATGGAGAGGCTAGAATTGGCTCAGAAGCTCCATGAAAATTATGAGAAAATGAAATCCATAACCAAAGAAAGAGATGCTCTAAAGGAATTACAGGAATCACTTGAAATAGAGAGAGAGAAACTTAAAGGATACATAAGAGAAATCGAAGTTATGGTAAGTTATTACCCTTTTCTTTCATCTGTTAAATGTTTCTTTAAAACGGAACCAGTTGGTAAAGGGGGGAGCAATGTTAGGATGATGTGGTTAAAATACTCATTAAATATCACTTCTTAATAAAGGGTCTAGAAACAAAAGAAGAACTAAAAATTGCTCGCGTTCATCTTAAAGAACAACAAGAAACTATTGACAAACTAAGAAAAAACATTTCTGAGAAGACAGCTCAAACAATAAATACTCAGAAGGACTTAGAAAAATCCAATACTGAATTACAAGAGGTTTGTCTCTTCTCTCCTTTGTCCCTTCTTTACTTTTTTCTTTGAAGAAAAGGTGAGCAATAAGTAGTGACTGTGTTAATAGTTTATTTTTCGGTTACTATTTGTTGAGGGTGTAATGTGGCAGGCAGAGTCCAGGTTATAGAAATAAAATGGGAACAAGGTGAACAAAATTTCTATGCTCATAGAGCTTACTCTAGTGGAAAGAGGTAACTGGTAAATAAGCAAACGAATAAGATAATCTGAGATAATGGCAAGTGCTATAGAGAAAATAAAACTTTGGTATAACTGAACCAACCTATGGTAAAGGCCTTTGTGTGCAAGCCACTGAAACTATAGATATGAATAAGGCATTGTTCTCTCCACCCCCCAGTATGGGCATATAAAATAATCCCTCAATTTGAGTAGGATAAATGCAGAAATATGATAATGCAAAGTTAAATGGAACTACTAATGACCATAGAAAAGGAGAATCGATCTGTACAAAAAAAAAAAAAAAC
>PITA01020443.1:0-34937 GCA_004023965.1 Spilogale gracilis | reverse complement strand
CATTCAAATTTTAATTGTTTTAGAGCCCTGCCTAATGATTTCTTCACAAGGGTCATCTTGCGGTTAATTTCCATTATTTTCTTTTGAATAGGGTAATATTTTCCTGTTGCTTCCTAGGTCTAGAGATTTTCAATGGTTTGTATAGTGTGAATAAAGGTTATTAAACCTCCAGATTCTGCTATCTTCTATATAGTTCTATGTATTCTGGTGCTAAACACTAAACACTCTTCCTGTGGTGAGCAATGGGTGAGACCTTGACTCAGTTTTCTTATCCTTTCATCGATTACTTGTAAGCTGTAGGTTTACCGTATGTGGGTATGCAATTCAGGCATCAGCTAGGGATTTGGGTAGAGTTTAAATACTGATTTTGTGTTTCCTCTTACTATGGCCACTTGCCCCTGGAAATTCTCCCTTAGTTTGCTTGCAATTGTTTTGGCAACCTCAAGCTCTATTATCCTCCACTTCAAGCCATTAAATCTTCTTTCTGAGTGGTTCCACAGTGTGTAAAGAGGGGATTCCAGTGAATCCCACAAACTTCAATCTTACAAAGTGCAGTTTCCTTGTTGAAAGGGCCAAATTTACTTCTGTTTCTACCTGTATTCATCATTCTCCAACACCACAAATTTTTTTTTCCTGGAAACTATAATCAGTATCTGCAGGAGGGAAAGTCCATTATAAGCGGTTTTGTCATTATGATCAGTAAGATGAGTCTGTTCATACCAATGTAATTGATAAAATTTTTGTTCTATCATTTTATTACTGTTTTCTGTTTGTTTCACTTGTCTCTTACATTTTACCTCCATCCTTATATTTTACTGGATAATGAAATAATCTTTCATTAACATTATCATATTTTCCTCTTTATTATAATCACAAATTATTCATTATCTTAATATATCTTAATATAGCATATTATCATATACTTTAGTGGCCATTCTAAAGATTGCCTTATGCATCCATTACTTATTACAGTCTAACATAAACCAATAATTTTACTACCTCATAAACAATGTCAGAACTTTATAACTCTAATTCACTTTCACTACCACTTAATATTTGTGTTAATATTCTTGTGTATTCTTGTTTATATGTTTTATTTAAAATACAGTTTGTTAGTTTTGCTATATACAGTTAATATGCACTTACGTTACACACATATTTTCTCTTTCCATTCCTTTTCATTCTTTTATATCTATGTGCTTCAGTCTAGCATCTTTCTTTCTTTCTTTCTTTCTTTCTTTCTTTCTTTCTTTCTTTCTTTCTTTCTCTTTCTTTCTTCTTCCTTCCTTCCTTCCTTCCTCCCTCCCTCTCTCTCTCTCTATTTCTTTCTTTCTCTTTCTTTCTTTCTTTCTTTCTTTCTTTCTTTCTTTCTTTCTTTCTTTCTTTCTTTCTCCTTCCTCCCTTCCTTCCTTTCCTTCCTTCCTTTTCTTCCTTTTCTTCCTTGTATTTGTAAAGAGAGAGTGAGTGCAAGGAGGGGAGAGGTGGAGGGAGAGGAAGAGAGAGAATCTCAAGCAGAACCACACCCAGCACAAAGTCTCAAGCAGGGCTCCATTTCATAACTCTGAGAACATGACCTAAGCTAAAATCAAGAATCAGATGCTAACCTGACTGAGCCAACCAGTCTCCCCAGCATCATTTTTTTTTCTGCCTGAAAACTTCCCATGACTACTACTATTAATTTCCTCAGTCTTTTTTGTCAAGAAATATCTTAATTTTCTTATTGTTTTCCATGCTTTTTTTTTAAACTACATATTAAAATATAGGACCTTAGTTTATCATTAAAAGATGCTATTCCATGGTCCTCTGACTTACATCATTTGTGTTAAGAAGTCTACTATAAACGTTATGGTGCTTCCTTGGAGGTAATGTGTCTTCCTTTCTGTAGCTACTTTTATATATTCTTTGCTTTTTATTTTCCTGAGTTTGAATATTATATACCTAAATGTGCTAATATGGCTTATTGTAACTTTCCCTAACTCTTCTCTTTTTAGAGCTGCAATTACCTAGATGATTGACATTTTAACTGTTATTCATTTTTGGGAAAAAAAAACATTTTTTTTCACCTTGGTCTTTTTCCTCTCTTCTTCATCTAAATATTTTCTATGGACCTTTCAGTTAGCTATACTCTCTTCTATTGTGTCTAATTTTCCTTTAGCCTATCTATTAAATTTATAATGTATTTTTTTTAAATTATATGATTTTCATTTTATTCTTAACATATTGACTCTAATTCTGGTGAAGCACTTCCCAACTTAATTTATATCTTCCATTTTTTCCTATTTTGATGACAAAAACCATAGTTAGATATAAGTTTTTACTATGATAACCCCAATATCAGGATCATTTATAGTCTTTATTACTTCTACTTTTTTCTATTACTTCCTGGCTTTTAAATATCTCTTGATGTCCTTGGCATAACTCTGGATTAAAAACTACATACTATTTAATAAGTAATTTAAAAGTAGTGGGTAACATTATCATCTCTCTTTACTAGGGAGATAGGATTGAGGTGTGCCCATTAATCTAATTAAGAATCTGTGACTCCAAATTGCATCACAGTTTGTTAAGGATTTGCCTACTTGTCATTTGACCCTCACCTTCCTTTCTCTAGTGGGTAGCCTTCTAAGAGTTCCAAACTCTAGGAAAGTCACAGAGATCACTCTACTATTCTCCTGTTCTCCCAAGTATTATGAGGCTGCTTACAACTTCATTTTGCTCTTCTGAATGTTTTGCTTGGCTTCTGTTTAAACTGCTTTCTGCCAGCTTTAGAATTCATCATTTTGTCACAGTTAAGCCAACAGATAGAGTGATGCTCTGATATTGTTCCTTATTTAGCCTTCATGTCTCTATTTCTTTTTAATTTTCAGACTCAAAAAACTTCCATAATTTCTGCCAGGTTTTCTGGTGTTTGATAGTAAGAGTTACCCTGTTTGCTGCATCCTCAGCCTTTTGATCTCAGTCCAGAATCACCAAAAGATTCTTTTGGTCAAACATCAAAAGAATGCAGCCACTTCAGAATGTTGGCTTATCTCTCTGTGCAATTCAGTCATCTGCATGATTTTCTCATTTGAAATTCTGGTTATCACAGCAATAATCCTATCCCTTCAAACACCTAGATTTTCTTTTCTTTTCTTTCCTTTTCTTTTCTTTTCTTTTCTTTTCTTTCCTTTCCTTTTTTCTTTTCTTTTTTTCCCTTTTCTTTCTTCTTCTTCTTCTTCTTTTTTTTTTCTACTTGTCCTCTAAGGAAGATGTACTATATTCACTTTATCATAATCTTGAGTGGAGCTTTGGTATCTTATTTTAAAAAGAACAAAACAATAAAAATATTTCAGAATATCTTCTCGAGCTAATAGTATATCATGGTACTTTACACATTAAACAACTGATAGGTTTTTGCTAAATTAGGTTATGCAAATCCATGTTCACTATTTTATAAAGTTTGTGGTTTCTTAAAGTTATAAAAGCATGTATATTCTTTCTAAGGTTTTATTGTCTCCATGCATTAGATCTCCATTGATTACACTTCTAAGATTTTTTTTTTTAATTTATTTATTTGACAGAGAGAAACATAGCCAGAGAGGGAACACAAGCAGGGGGAGTGAGAGAGGGAGAAGCAGGCTTCCCGCCGAGCAGGGAGGCTGATGTGGGACTCGATTCCTGGTCTCCGGGATCGTGACCTGAGCCGAAGGCAGTCGCCTAAACAACTGAGCCACCCAGGCGCCCCATACACTTCTTTTAATGAATTTTTCACTACCCTTGGCCATACTTATGCAATAGATTAAAAATCTATGTTATTTTTTTTCTTGTAATACTGTGGGCTGATGATTTCCTCTTGTCACATCTGCTAATTATTTAGGAAAGATCTTTATCTGAACATTGGTAGAAACATAATTGCTTCAATGATGTTTTTATTTCCAAGCCATTTATAGCTTGAACGTCTTCTACTTCAGTGTCTTTAAGTAGCAAATAGATAGTCTGACATGTCCTTGTTTTTAAGGAGATGAGATAATGTGCATACACTAAATTTGTTCTTTGGGAGATAGATACCAGTTACTAGTGTCTCACATTGTTTTTCAGCCAATATAATGTTATCTTTTGGATCACTCTGAACCAACTTATCTATGCTTTTTTCATGACTTACTGTTATTGTGAAGAATTTTTCACAATTGTGCGCTTGCCAGTCAGTGTAAGATTAGTATCTTCAAGTTAGTAATAGGGGAAGGCGTCTTTTTGCTCTTTCCCCATCAGGGAATCTGAATTGAAATCCACATGACTTCAATTAATGTGAACACTCAGGAACTTTCAGTTAATGTTAAGTGGGACCTCTAGGTGTCACTGTTCCATTGGTAAACCGTGCTGTAACCCATCCATTTCTAATCCAAAGATCTATGTGAATACTTAATCACTTCTTACTAAGAAGTTGTCAAATGTTTGATGGCTTACTGGCACTGGTCTTACTGTACTTATAATATTATAAGAGAGATAAGTGGGAATATGGTTAGGATTATGCTTTGTCTCAAACATGTCAAAATGATCCTCTAATGAAAGTTTCTTTCGTAGACTTTGATTTTTTTTTTTTAAAGATTTTATTTATTTATTTGTCAGAGACGGAAAGAGAGAGCACACAGGTAGGGAGAACGACAGGCAGAGGGAGAGACAGACTCCTTGCTAAGTAAGTAGCCCAATGTGGTACTCAATCCCAGGACCCTGGGATCATGACCTGAGCTGAAGGCAGACACTTAAACAATTGAGCCGCCCAGGTGTTCTGCATAGACTTTGATTTTCTGTAATAACTAATTACAAATGAGAGAGGCATTTAAACAACAAAATAAATGGAACTCTTGTAGTGTCAAAAATAAGGAAGTTCTTATAAAACTGGAAGATAGGACCATGTCAAAAGGACAAAGGGGCCAGCCTGAATGAGCTACCTGTAGCTAAGCTGGAATAATTTGAGCAATAAAATAAATAAAGTAGTATTGTATTATATCTCAAAGTATGAAATAAATATGCATGAGTTTGTATTGGTATTAATATATAAATTAATGTATAAATAGATAGGGTAGAAGGGACAAATATTTAGGTAGACACTCTACTTCAGGAGGTAGAGCCTAAATTTTCTCAAACCTCTTGAGCGCAGGCTGGAATCTGTGATTTCCTTTGAAAAAACTAGACTGCAGAGAGAAGGAAAAAAGTAGTTCTATAGTAGAAAAATCCAACAAACATTACCTTGGGCAAGAGATAAAAGTTAACATCACCAGTTATAGTGATAAGAAGGTTGCCTCCCTTCTGTAGTGTCTGTTTAAAAAATCTATAACCCCATTCTAATAAAAAAAATAAGATAAACCCAAACTGAAGGCCATTACACAAAATACCTGACCAATACTCCTCAAAATTCTCAAGATCATGAAAAACAAGGAAAGAGAAACCATAGCAGGCCAGAAGAAACTGAGACGACAGGTTATCTATAATAATGTGTTATCTGGGATGGCCTTTTAGAATAGAAATAGGTCATTAGTGGAGAAACTAGTGAAATTTGAATAAAGTCTGGAGTTTAGTTAAAGGAAATAAAACATTAAATGCAGCTTAATAAGTCATAGTTTGACCAACAATGTATATATTAATATAGAAAAATTTTTAAGCAATAGTTATGGAAAATTTTGAGTTGCACAGGTATAAATTGAATAAGCTACAGTTTTCACATTTTTAAAATATAATTTCTATCATATTCTTATAGTTATGTTATAGCAATCGTTGATACTTTTTGTAGGGAGATATTTGAGGTACGATGTACAAATCAACATCTGTATAAACATGTCAAACAAAAATCATGATACTCATGGCAATTTTATCATGTTAGTAACAGACTCAACTCATTATTAGTCTCTAATACCACAGTTGGTTATCACTATATAAATAACACAGCAGGGCATCTGAGTGCCTCAGTGGATTAAAGGCTGTGCCTTCAGCTCAGGTCATGATCTCAGGTTCCTGGGATGGAGGCCTGCATCCGGCTCTCTGCTCAGCGGGCAGCCTGCTTCCTCCTCTCTCTCTGCCTGCCTCTCTGCCTACTTGTGATCTCTCTCTCTATCAAAAAAGTAAATAAAAAATCTTAAAAAAAAAAAAGAAAGAACACAACAAACTGGAATGAAACCGGAAGCGTCCCCTAGACCCAGAATGGATATCTAGATCATTATATTTATCCTTATCTATAATTTTTGTTCTAGGAAAAAGCACCTAAAGATGGGGAAAATAACATTTAGTGGTTAAAAAAACTTACCTGAGAACACACTGCAGCTTTGGATGAGATTTTCCATCCCCTAGGGTATTTAGATACATACACCTCTTTACCTATTACATCTTTTTAACACCATGACTAGCCTCACCATGTTGTGTGATGTATTAATCAATATCTGTCTTTCTTTTCACAATACAGTATTTTCAATAATGAATTATTTTCTTAAATTGTTTTTTCAGGGAGTCATATCCAACACAATACTGACAGATTTGATTCACTCAAGTCAGAGATCTTACCCAACATTAAGTTGTACTATTAATTTCAGTGATACAATCAAGAGGCTTGAGCAGAGAAGTCAAGAGCAGTAATCCAGATTATATCTTTCTTTACTAGACACACACTCAGTAGTCCAGAGTAAGTGATGTTTCAATGTAAAGTGGAAGTATATTATCTCCTATAATGGGGAACATTTATTTTTTATTTTTTTATCAGTTTTTAAATTTAAATTCAATTATTTAATATAATGTATTATTGGTTTCTGAAGTAGAGGTCAGTGATTCATCAGGATTATATTAATACTCATTGCTTATTACACCACATGCCCTCCTTAGTATCTATCACCCAGTTACCCAATTACCCCACCTCTCTCTCCTCCAGCAACTATTTATTTCTTATGGTTAAGAATCTCTTATGGTTTGCCTCCCTCTCTGATTTTGTCTTGTTTTATTTTCTCCTCTCTTCTCCAATGATCCTCCATTTGTCCCTTAAATTCCACATATGAGATCATATGATAGTTGTCTTTCTCTGATTAACGTATTTCCTTTAGCATAACACTGTCTAGTTCAATAAATGTTGTTGCAAATGGCAAGATTTCATTTTTTGATGGCTGAGTATTATTCCATTTGTGTGTGTGTGTGTGTGTGTGTGTGTGTGTGTGTGTATACCACATTTTCTTTATCCATTCATCTGTCGACAGACATCTGGGCTCTTTCCATAGTTTGGCTATTGTGGACATTGCTGCTATAAACATTGGGGGCCAGGTGCCCCTTTAGATCACTACAATTATATATTAAGGGTAAATACCCAGTAGTGCAGTTGATGAGTCACAGTGTAGCTCTAGTTTCAACTTTTTGAGGAAAAAAAAAACTGGCTGCACCAGCTTGCATTACCACCAACAGTATAAGAGGGTTTCCCTTTCTCCACACCCTTGCCAACAGCCATCGTTTCCTGACTCATTAATTTTAGCCTTTCTGACCAGTGTGAGGTGGTATCTCATTGTGGTTTGGATTTGTATTTGCCTGATGCCAAGTGATGTGAGCATTTTTTCATTTGTCTGTTGGCCTTTTGGATGTCTTCTTCAGAGAAATGTCTGGTCAGGTCTTCTGCCCATTTCTTGATTGGATTTGTTTTTTGGGTGTCGAATCTGATAATTTCTTTATAGATTTTGGAAACTAGCCCTTTATCTGATATGTCATTTGCAAATATCTTCTGCCATGCTGTTGGTTGTCTTTGGTTTTAGCAACTTTGCTGCGCAAAATTTTTTATCTTGATGAAGTCTCAATCATTCATTTTTGCCCTTGCTTTTCTTGCCTTTGGAGATGATGATGTTTCAAGGAAGAAGTTGCTGCAGATGAAGTTAAAGAGGTTGCTGCCTGTGTTCTTAAAGATTTTGATGGATTCCTATCTCACATTTGGGTCTTTGATCCATTTTGAGTCTGCTTTTGTATATAGTAAAAGAAAATGGTCCAGTTTCATTCTTCTGCATGTGGCTGTCCAATTTTCCTCACACCATTTCATGAAGAGACTGTCTTTTTTTTTTCCAATTGGACATTCTTTCCTGCTTTGTCAAAGATTAGTTGACCATATAGCTGAGGATCCATTTCTGGGCTCTCTATTCTGTTCTCTTGATCTCTGTGTATGTTTTTGTGCCAGTACCCTACTGTCTTGATGATTACAGTTTTGTAATAGAACTTGAAGTACGGGACTGGGATGCCACCATCTTTGTGTTTTTTTTTTGTCAACATTCCTTTGACTATTCAGGGTCTTTTCTGGTCCATAAAAATTTTGGGATTATTTGTTCCAGCTCTGGGAAAAATTTGATGGTATTTTGATAGGGCTTGCACTGAATGTACAGATTTCTCGAGGTAGGAAAGACATTTTAACAATATTTGTTCTTCCAATCCATGAGCATGGAACATTTTTCCATTTCTTTGTGTCTTCCTCAATTTCTTTCATGAGCATTCTATAGTTTTCTGAGTACAGATCCTTTGCTCTTTGGTTATGTTTATTCCTATGTATCTTATTGTTTTGGATGCAATTGTAAATGGGATCGAATCCTTGATTTCTCTTTCTTCTGTCTCATTGTTAGTGCATAGAAACGTAACTGATTTCTGTGCATTGATTTTATATCCTGCCACTTTGCTGAATTCTTGTATGAGTTCCAGTAAATTTGGTGTGGAATCTTTGGGATTTTTCCATAGAATTTCATGTCATCTGCAAAGAGTGAGAGTTTTACTTCTTTCCCAAATTCAGATGCCTTTTGTTTATTTTGTTGTTGTTGTCTCGTCACTGAGACTAGGACTTCTAGTACTATATTGAACAGCAGGGGTGAGAGTGGACATTCCTGCTGTGTTCCTGACCTTAGGGGAAGAGCTCTCAGTTTTTCCCCATTGAAAATGTTATTCACTATTAGGCTTTTTGTATATGAATTTTATGATATTGAAGTATATTCCCTCTATCACTGCACTGTGAAGAGTTTTAATCAAGAAAGGATGTACTTTGTCAAATGTTTTTTCTGCATCTATTCAGAGGATCTTATAGTTCTTGTCCTTTATTTTATTAATGTACTGTATCACATTGATTTGTGGATGTTGAACAACCCCCGCAGTCCAGAAATAAATTCCACTTGGTCATGGTACATAATCCGTTTAATGTACTGTTGGATCCCATTGGCTAGTATTTTGGTGAGAATTTTTGCATCTGTGTTCACCAGGGATATTGGTCTGTAATTCTTCTTTCTGTTGGGATCTTTGTCCAGTTTATGGATGAAGGTTATGCTGGCTCATAGAGTTTGGAAGTTTTCCTTCCATTTCTAGTTTTTGACACATCTTCAGAAGAATAGATATTAATTCTTCCTTAAATGTGTGATTGAATTTCCCTCGGAAGCCATCTGGCCCTAGACCATTGTTTGTTGGGAGATTTTTGATGACTGCTCCAATCTCCTTACTGATTTTGGGTCTGTTCAGGTTTTCTATTTCTTTTTTTTGCTGCAGACCAGAAGCAATGTCATTCATATGGCTTCTCTCTACAAGGCACGGAATGTCATGACCCTCCCTCAAAGTGAGGGAGTTAAGGCAGAGTTGTGGTCATCCAAGCCATGCAGCTTTGCTTTCTTTGTTCTCCCTTTCCCCCTGACGAGTTCTGAAAAAGACTTTTCTCCTTATACCTACAATTATATCAAACCTTTCTCTGCTCCTACTTTTAGCTTGCTTATGTCAAGCCTCAAGTTTCACCCTACCCTTTTAAAACATGATGATTACTGAGATAATAAGAAAAATAATCATAGTAGTATGGTAGCTGCATTGTAACTAACTTAGTTTAAACAATAAAAATCTCATAACCACCCAATCGCTTGTTCACCTCCCTGCATTTAAGGGGGAGGCAGAAAGTATGATTTGTCTCTAATTGGTCATTCCTTAGATCAGACTTTAACCAGAACATCCTGTGTAATAGTTGGGGTCTTCGTGGGCACTATTGTCACACAAGATTGATGAATCATAACTTAAAAAAAACTAAAATGGGTCACTTGTAGACAGGATGTGGATGGGTCTTGCTTTTTTTTTTTTATCTAATCTGATACCTTGTGTCTTTTGATTGGAGCATTTAAAAGCCCATTTACATTCAGAGTAACTATTGAAAGACATGTATATACTGCCATTTTATTACCTGTAAAGCCCCTGTTTCTGTACATTCTCTCTGTTCCTTTCTGGTCTATGTTACTTTGGGGGTCTCTCTTTGCTCAGAGGAGCCCCTTTAATATGTCTTAGGGCCAGTTTAGTGATCACAAATTCTTGTAATTTCTGTTTTTCCTGGAAGCTCTTTATTTCTCCTTCCATTCTAAATAATAGCATTGCTGGATAAAGTATTCTTGACTGCATGTTTTTCTCATTTAATACTCTGAGTATATCAGGCCTTTCTAGCCTACCAGGTATCTGTGGATAGATCTGCTGCCTGTATAATTTTGCCAACCCTGTGTGTTAAGGACCCCTTGTCCCAAACTGCTTTCAGAATTTTCTCTTTGTCTCTGAGCTTTGAAAGCTTCGCTATTACATGTCAGGTGTTGACCTATTTTTATTGATTTTGAGGAAGATTCTCTGTGCCTCCTAGACTTGAATACCTATTTCCTCCCCCCAGATTAGGAAAGTTCCCACTATAATTTGCTCCAGTATAACTTCTGCCTCCCCACCCAAGTCCTCTTCTTCTGGGATCCCAATTAATATTTTTTTCACCTTATGGTATCACTTATCTCTCAAATTCTCCTCTTGTGATCCAGTAATTGTTTATGTCTCTTTTTCTCAGCTACTTTATTCTATTTCTCAGTTACTTTATTTTGTCTTCTGTATCATTAATTCTTTCTTCTCCCTCATTTATCCTAGTAGTTGGAGCCTCTATTGTTTAACGTATCCCATTAATAGCCTTTTTTTTTCTTTTATCTTAATTAGATTTTAGTTCTTTTATTTCTCTGGAAAGAGATTCTCTAGTGTCTTCTATGCTTTTTTTGCCAAGCCCAGCTAGTATCTTTATAATTGTTTTTCTGAAATCTAGTTCCAACATCTTACTGATTTCCATACTGATTAGGTCCCTGGCAGTCAGTATCACCTCTTGGTCTCCTTTACTGAGGTGATATTTTTCCATTTTTCATTCTGTCCAGAGAATAACAGATAAATGAGAGCAAAATACTAAAATAGCAACAATGACCCCAGATAAATATACACTAATCAGAAGAGACCCAAAACTGAAAAATCCAAAAAAAAAAAAAAAAAAAAAAAAAAAAAAAAAAAAAAAAAAAAAAAAAAAAAAAAAAAAAAAAAAAAAAAAAAAAAAAAAAAAAAAAAAAAAAAAAAAAAAAGAAAAAAGAAAAGGAAAGAAAGAAAGAAAGAAAGAAAGAAAGAGAATATTATCAGATAGGTGAATAGAATAGAACAATGCACCTTATGTGTCTTGGTCCATTTGTTTGAAAACTAGATCCCAGTATTTTAAAAAAAGAAAAACTTAAATATGCATAAAAATAAAAATTAATACATCGAAAGGTTAGAATGTAACTGTAGAAATGAAAATTAAAACACAAGAGAAAATAAAATAGAGAAAAGAAAACAACCACAACAGCAAAAATGAAGGTCTATGAACAGACAGGTGAGCAGAACAGAGCAATACACTACATCCTGAGTATATTTTGGTTGATCTGTTAGAAAAAAACTACATCTCAAAATTGTGAAGAAAAAAACTATATACAAAAATGAAATTAAATACATTGAAGGGATAGAATATAACTCTAAAGATGAAAATTTAAAAAGACTTTAACAAAACCAAAGAAACAGAAAACAGAAAAAAGGGAAGTAGAAAAGAATATGGTCAGATCAGTGAAGAGAACAGAGATATACACTAGATTCTGGGTGTATTTTGCTCTGTTAGAAGAAACTGCATCCCAAAATTGTTCAGAGAGAGAAACTTATATATAAACAAATATAGTGAAGGGATAGAATGTAACTATAAAAATAACAATTAAAAAGAATTTAAAGAAAGAGTTGATAAAATAGGAAATTGTTGCAAAAGGAATGAGAAAAAATTAAAATAGAAGAATGAAAGAATCATGGGAAAACCCCCATGATTTCTATATGCTGTATTCCCCTAGCTTGGGAGTTTTGCAGTTCTCATTAATAAGTAAACTAGGTCTTGGCTGGACATTCTTGCTGATCTTCTGGTGGTGGGGCCTGTTGCTTTGATTCTCAAGTGTATTTGCGCTGCCCTTGCCGGTGGGCCAGGCAAAGTAATATGCTCTATTTGGTTTGCTCTAATTGAAAGTTCCCTGAAGACTTTCTGTGAAGCTTTAGAGGATAAGAATGAAAATAGTGGCCTCCCAATCTCTGGCTCTAGAGCTGAAAACTCTTGGCTCCACTCCTCAGTGCGCCTTAGGAAAAAAAATAATCAATCGCTCCTCTCTCCCTGGTCTCTGCACCCCAGGTTCACTCAACCTGTGATGGAGCATTTCTATCTTAGGCACATGACCCCCTTTCAAACATCCAAACTCTGACGACTCCTGCAATATGCTCCTAAGCCACTTCTCCCAGGGCAAGAGGGGGATCTCACTGGTTTTGCTGCTTTTTGGGCCCCTGCTCCGAGAGTAGTCACCTGACTGAGCTTCAGTTCCCTGTTTATGGTAACCCTGAGCTGAAGGCTCACTCCTGAGCTCACTGTTTGCAGCTGGCTTCCCTGCTTCTATTCCTAGGATCTCGACCACACTCAGACAACCCCCCCCCCCCCGTCTTCCTGTGGCCTCGACTATCCTGAGCTCACACTGTCCCACCTAGATTCTGCCCCACTTAACCACCTGAGTGCCTTTCAGGCTGGGATGTCCTTCACCAGAACAGATTTCTAAAAGTTATGATCCTGTGTTCCACTGCTATATCACTTTCTGGTAGCAGGCTGGTGGAGGTTCTTCCCTCCTCAGTTTATCTTACCATATACAACCTCTGAGTCACTTCTCTGAACCACCTACTTTGCAGAAAGTGGTCACTTTTCTATTTATAGAATTGCAGCTATTCTTTCTTAGCTCTCTGGTTGAGTTGGTAGGTGTTCAGAATGATTTGATAGCTATCTAGTTGAGTTCCTGGGACCAGACAAAACTAAGTTGTCCTACTTCCCCATTGTGATTTCTCTCTGGGAACATTTAGTTTTTAAAATTTAACCTATTTTATACCCTAGCTTTTATGAGAGTTTCTAAGGTGTCATGCCCATAAATTGGAACATCCTAGTTTTATTTATCATAAATGATCCTAAATGTGGGGCATACTGTTAAGATATATCTTTTTTTTTAGGCTCTTTTAATTGTTTTTCTAGTTGTGCTAATAATGTTAACATAATTAGTCTAATTATTATGATGTCAATTAGCAGCATGTTTATAAAGAAATTATAGGTGGGGCTGGGTTGCTCAGTGGTTAAGCCTCTGCCTTCAGCTCAGGTCATGATCCTGGAGTTCCAGGTTTGAACCCCGTGTCCAGCTGCCTGCTCAGTAGGAAGCCTGCTTCTCCCTCTCTCACTCCTGCTGCTTGTGTTCCCTCTCTGGCTGTGTTTCTCTCTGTCAAATAAATAAAATCTTTAAAAAAAATTTAAAAAAATAAAGAAATTACACTAGGTCATCTGCTGGCTTTCTTTTCTCAGGAAATTCCCTTAGTAATCAAGAGAGATATTTAGCCAGTGCTTTAACCCCTTTTCTCCAATGCCATTCACAAAATTAATGTGAGTACTATTTTCAGAAAAATAAATTATTGTTTATAAGTATAACTTTTTACTAGATTTCCTTAAGCCCTACCAACTCCCTAATCAAATTATAATTATTTAAACCATTAAACCACTTTCCTGGGACTGTATGTAATTTTATGTTAAATAATTATTAAAAAGTTAAGTATGCTGTGAGACATATCTTAAAATGTGAAATCAGACAGAAATGAAATGATAAATAGATCATGGTTGATCACTAAAAACTTTGAGGCTTTGCTAGTGAGTTTAAAGTAACAGATTCTATTAAGTAATTGTAATCAGCAAAATTAAGCTATAGAATAAGTCAGATTGGTTATATACAACTCTAAAATTGGGGGCAGTATTTACAACATGTTTCTGATTAATGTCAAAAGCTGTAATTATAGAGTTAACATTCACAAGTAAATGAATCTCATTAATTCAGAGGGCAATGTTTGGCTCTGTGAGTATTGTCCTATACTAAACAGCATTCCATCAAACACTTCTTTTTCTTTCATCCTTGGAGCTTTTTGAACCACGGAGGGAGTCAACAGGCCAAAAGCAAGTCCCAAAGTCTAGCCATGGCTTTCCCTAGCAGCTGATTCGCAATCCTGGTAAAATATAGGCTATTAAAGCCTCTGCTTAACTATACATATCCATATAACTCACTGCTCTTTACCCCACAAGTCTAACTGAAGGCTTTCAAATTTGGTGATGTCAGGGTTATGTGTTCTCATAAAACAAATTAGGAAGAATTGTCCCTTTTTCAATTCTCTGGAAGAGTTTTTGTAAGATTGTGTGAGGTTTATTTTTTTTTTCCAGATTTCATTTATTAATGGAGAGAGAGAGAGAGAGAGAGAGAGAGAGAGAGAGAGAGAGAACAAGCGAGGGGAGGAGCAGAAAAGTTTAAGAGAGAGAAGCAGATTTCAAGCAAAGAGCCAGACTCAGGGTTCAAGCCCAAGACCCCAGGATCATGACCTGAGCTGAAAGCAGATGCTTAACCGACTGAGCCACACAGACACCCTGTGATTATTTCTTTTTTATATTTGAAGAGATTCCTTTGTGAATGTGAAACTCTCTGGGCCTCGAGTTTACTTTGTGAAAAAGTTTTGAAATTATAGGCTCATATTCTCTAATAGATTAAGAATATTTAGATTTTTGGCATCTAATTGTCAGTTTTGGTAAGTTATTTTTCAAGGTAATTTTTCTTTCATTTAACTGGGTTTTGTTGATAAATAAGGTTTTCTTAATTCCTCTTAAAAACTTTTTCATGTCTGTTGGATCTTTAATGATGATGCCCTTTTTATTTCTGGCATTCATAATTTGTATTTCTCTCATTTTTCACCTTCAGTTTTGCTAGCACTTAAGAATTTTGTTAAATTTTTGGGGTGCCTGGGTGGCTCAGTTGGTAAAGCGACTGCCTTTGGCTCAGGTCATGATCCCGGAGACCCGGGATCAAGCCCCACATCAGGCTCCCTGCTCGGTGGGAAGCCTGCTTCTCCCTTTCTCACTCCCCCTGCTTGTGTTCCCTCTCTAGCTGTGTTTCTCGCTGTCAAAAAAATAAAATCTTAAAAAAAAAAAGAATTTTGTTAAATTTTTAAAGAACCATATTTTTATTTAATGTATCTTCTCTAGTGTATATCTAGGTTTTTTTTAATTGCATATGTGCTTTATATCTTATTGGTCTCTGTTCAGTTTTTTAAAATATCTCTTCCCTTTTATATTCTTTGAGTTTAATTTGTTCCCCTTTTCTAGCTTATGAGATAGAAACTTACGTTATTGATTTTTCAATGTTTCTTCTTTTCCAACACATACATTAAGAACTGAAAAAACAAGAGAAGACCTAAAAATCTCTGAACACTTTTTAGTTACACTTTATATCAATACTACATATTTATCATCAGTTTTAAATATTTTATAAATTTCATTATTATTGCTTTGTTGATACAATTATATGGAAGTGGGATGCTTAATTTTCAAATGTTTGCAAAATTCCCTGAGTCTATTAGCCCAAGGATTTAGTCTTCATTTATTTTGTAACTCAGAAAATTATTTTCTAAACCCAGAAAGTATCTTCTCTCATTACTCTTAATGATTATCGTAATTTGTACCCAATTTATAATGTACAAATAGATTCAAGACACTTGTCACTATCTCTGAAAGATGTCTAATAACTGAGTGTTCATAGAAGTAAAACAAGAATTGCATGCCAGAGATGGCTTATTGAATTGTCATAGATTTGTAACGATAGTTGTTTGGATGTGTCTTCTTTTATTGTCTCTCTTGATTTACACAGTCAAGAAAACATAACACCAGCAATAACAAATTAAATTTCCAATATTAAAAAGAAAGTAACTCTTGTACAAAAAAATTTGTTCAGTGTCAGAAATAATTTTTCACTTCAACGAGCATGTGACAATGATGACAGGCTCTGATTTGGTACCCATTACTTATTCCAGTTCTACCAGTAATTATTCTATTAAATCAATATCCTTAAGTGTATCTTTTTTGTTCATTTCAAAGTCTTTGTTCATATAGAGAAAGAAACATGATTTCTATCACTTATCCCATTACTCGCATTTTATACAAAACAAAATCCTTGAAAGTACACAAAAGAAAGCTAGAATGTATCTTAGAATGCATCGTTAGAACACATGTTTCACAGTTTATGTCCCCAAAAACTCATCTTTTGCCTTTGGTAATCTTGATTACCTAAAACTATGGAATGGGAAGGCATATTCCATGTGTTTTTCTCTGGCTCTGCCATGTTTTAGCTTTGTGGTCTTGTAAGCATAAGTCTAGAAAAAAAGAGAAGCAGAACTCATGCACTTCATCATTTCATTTAATGACCTCTAACAATTTTTTTTCTAAATCTAAGACTTTGGGCTATACTGATTTGTAGTCTTAGTGGCTAAGGGACAATGTTTACATGAGGAGATAAAATAAGGTTTCTGCTGAATTGACAGTTGAGAATATCTGGTTATTTTTTAATTTTTCATGGCATTGGCCTAAAAGATAAACAAAAAGAGTAAAAGGTTACTGTGTTGGCTGGATTGCTTAATCCTGAAAATTGTAGGGAAATATGACTGTCACAAATGAGATTGGAGGGAAATTTATATAACATCTAAGAAATCCCTTTGGACATCTCCTAATGCTGTTTCAACAAATCATAAAAGTGAAGAATAGTGAGAGTATATCAGTATAGCTAGAATTTATACTTAACTATAATTTATCCTTTGTTCTCAGGTTTAAATGTATATATATATATATATATATATATATATATATATATATTAACCAATTTATTTAATGTCTTTCTTCCCTCATATTTTATGCATTCTATTGCTTGTGTTATTACTGATTATCTTTACAACTTTGTGCATTTCACATTATTGATGTGTAATTATGACTGAATTAGAAGAGGAATGACAGTCACTTAGAAATAAATGCAGAAATTATTAGTAATTTGGCTCTCTCCTCTTTGGGAGACAGAAAACAAATTTGCACTTGTATGTGGGATGGTTGTATAATGTTGAGTTGAATCATATTACAGTTATTGCTGCTTAGAACATTTCAACCTTAAATTGAAAAATCAATTCTTCACATTCTGCTCCCAGCATGCTGGGAGTAAAATGGTAAGAGTGTGAGGTCTCCATTTGGAAAAGATGAAGATGGAAAATGCACAGAGGTCACTTTCTAGAGCACACATTAACACTTATTGGTCAGGGCCAGGGAATGAAACTTTGAGAATGTGTTTGTTACTTTTTCCACTGAAATTATTACATTTTGACCAACTGCTGCCAGTTCAAACATTCTGTCTTTAGATATGTTAGTTCAAGATGGCTCCTTTAACTTGTGATTTTATATGTAAAATCTGTACTTAAGCCAGAAATAAAAATTACAGTTGCTGTCCTAGTGTAAATATTAACATAATGAGATACCAGTTTCCAACAGCACCTGTAGTAGTTTTTGGATCACAGGATGGCTCTTGCATGACATGGACTTCTAGATGACATCCCTAGTTTAGGCATGAGCACTTAGACAGCTGTTGACTTTGTTCTGCAAACATGCTCTTCTGTTTCTTGAGTGAATGTTATATTAAAAAAAATATCAAAAAGCAATGAACAGTAGGGGGAAAAAGGTAGAAAGACATGGATCCAGGTGGTCCAACAACTCTTGACTAGCACATAGAATACTGTCATCTCAAAATGATGATAATGTAATACTATGAATAATCTAGGCATCTATTAATGTATTTTCAATTATCACCCCATGCTACTGTAGCCTCTAATAGAAATTGCTTTTTTAACAACTTAGCAATTTAAAGCTCATTTGGTTATAGTTTAGCGGTAGTTCAATGAAGTGCTTCAAAATGGCCCATCACAGCATTCATGTTTCTAAGCAACTATTTCTATAGCAGTGATCTACCAACCTATGATTAAATAGATTAGTATTCTCTGCATAGGAGGACTGAGTAATAGCCTTTTGGGAAATTTGAAATTCATGAAAAATTTTGCATCTTGATTCTTATTTTGGTGTTTTATTAGTTTTATCCAGTTTGCATTTAAGATATTAACAATTCAGGTGTTTCCTGAAGGGGGAAGCACACACATGATTTTCAATGAAAAATACTAGTGAAAGCATGAGAAATGAAAACTGGCTATCTGATGATTAAAAGATATTTGGGCTCTATCTGCAAATGGTTGAGTTGAGATGAGGCAGGTCATAGTGTTTTATTAGCTCCACTTGAGCTGGACTATAGGACTATAATAGTGAAGACAAATGAATGATATCTTCAGGTTACTAATCTGCATGTCCTTTTCAGAAAGAAAAGTTTGGAAGAGAACACTGAAGTTGACTCAGCCAATAACGATGTCCATGTAAAAGTTGACAATGAAATGGGGAATGAAAAAATAAAGAACTGTCAGACTGACTTGGAATTTTGTGCTTTGTAATAGTTGCCATACCATATTTTTTCGTGAGTCAGTAAGTTTGAGTTGAACCACAAGTTAATACCAAAGAAAAAAGATAGAAAAGCATGGGTTGAGGCTTCTGAATGGCTCTCATTTAGTACATAGACAATTACAATCTCTCAATGATGAGAATGCAGTACTATGAATAATCTAGGAGGGTATTAGTGTATTCTTTATGATCTCCTCCCCATGCCGGTAGCCACTGATAGAAAGAAATTGCCTTGTCCTTAACTTACTGATTAAAGTTCAGGGTTAGAGTTAAATAAAGTGCTTAGTACTTCCAAATAAAATTTCCTAACAACCCAAGTTTACAGAGAAACTTTAAATTAACAAAATAGAAGAGTGAACTAGCCTGCTACTCAGTTCTTTCAGGGTAGTAAGAATATTAATGAGAAGAATGGAGTAATAAATACATCCCACAATGACTGGGTAATAAAACCATATCTAAAATAACATACTAATGTATCAAACAATTGTTTTTTCTTAAAGAGATCATGTTATGTGTGGTGTTATTTATGTATAGAGCAGATATAACTATCTAACTGTCTTTTCTTATACAGTAGCACATAAGACTGCCAGAAGTAAATGGTTTTGAAATTCGATTTCACCCAAATTCTTATACTCACTGAGAATCAGTGATTGATAAAATAGGAAAACAGTGTAACACTGAGAAATTAAAGTACTTACCTTCAGAACTTTGATACATTCAGTACTAAAGTATTTTCATCCTTAGAAATTGTTCACTTTTTCCTCTGTGTCTCATCCTGAGCCCAGAATGGGTCCAATAATTGAGGCAAGGAAAGCAGTGCAAGCTTTCTGTGTAGCCTGGGTGACTGCATCCTTATGCCGGACACTAGAAGAAAGAGAATCTGTTTTTTCCTAATCTAGAGATTCTGCTTTCTGGGGATTTTTGTCCACTTGTGATGCTGGAGAAACAAGGAGGTTTTATAACTACCTGACTTATTTAACACTGACTTTAAACAAAGTCCATAGAAGACACAAAAGCTCTCTCAAGCACCCAGTCAAGTTATCATTTCTAGCCATTTGTCATAATATTTCCCTTTATAATGTCATTTTGCCTGTGGAACAAACATATCCTAAACTCCTTCAGATATTTTCCTAGGCTTGAGTACTAATATCATATGTGGCCCTTTCTCTAACTAGTGTGTATTTCCAATGCATGTAACTTTTCTATGTATAAACATTCCTCAGTGGGGTTAATTGGGAATAGAGAATGTACAAGGCTGCTTTGACCTAGGCATTCAGGCTCCGTAGGACAAAACACATTCTTGGTTTTAGAATTGCTCTTAGAATTAAAAGAATGGAAAACATTTTATATTCCTGCTAGTTTTTTTCTCTTCTTCCTCATCTCTTCTACTCCTCACTCTTTTTCCTCCTCCCCCTCACCTTCTCTCCCTCCTCCTTATCATTCTTCCTCCTCCTCCCCTTCTTCTTTTTCTCTTTCTTCTCTACTTCTTCTTCTCCTCCTCCTCCTCCTCCTTCTCCTTCTCCTTCTTCTCCTCCTCCTCCTCCTCTTCCTCCTCCTCCACCTCCTCCTCTTCCTCTTCCTCCTCCTCCATGTGCTTGCTCTCTCTCTTTCTGTCTTTGGGGTATTCACTTCTCATGTTATCCCTAGTTCTATCAGTCATCTACTTTAACTACTGAATGACTTTCTAACATAAAGGGAACAATAAATCTGTTATTGGCTGCAGTCTTGACAGATCAGAATCACCAAAAGATTAAGAAAAAAGTGGAGGAAGTGGACAGGAGGAAAAAATCAGTATGGTGTGATAATGTCATGGCAGGCAAGAGAGAAAAAAAAATTGAGACAAGATAGAAGCAGAATGGTTGTGTTCCAAGATAGAGAGCAAAGGATGCTTGGAAGAGTAAGTCAGTCAATATTTTCTATTCAACCTAGTTACCTGACTAAATTAACACGGAGTAAATATTTTGTTTCCCAGTTGTCTTAGCTCAGGCTGCCACAACAAAATATCATAGACAGAGTGTTTTAAGCATCAAAAATTTATTTTCTCAGCTCCTGAGTCTGGGAATCTGAGATCAGGTTAATAGAATGATCAGGTCTTGGTAAGAGCTCTTTTCCTGGCTCATTGATGACTGTCTTCTCATTACATCCTCACATAGAAGACAGAGAGCAAGCTCTTTAGTATTTGTTCTTACAAGGGCACTAAGCCCATCACGAGGGCCCTTATTCTTAAGACCTCATCTAAACCTAACTATCCCCCAAAGGCTCCTTCTTGAAACACCATAACCTTGGGGTTAGAATTTCAACATGTGAATTGCGGATGGGAGGGGCACAATTCAGTCCGTAACAAATATATTCCAACTCTGCCTTAAAGGAGAGATGTTCAAAAGTACAAAGTAGAAGAAAATTCGCTATCCTTATCCATTCTGCTCTCACATCAGATCAAGAACCAAGCTGAAAAGGTAAAGTATTTTATGAGTGGTAGAGTGAAAATTACCCAATTACCTCACCACTTGATGATACTCCTAATTTCAGGGACTCAACTTACAGCAGGGAAACTCAGTTTTTCCATGTTTATATCCGTGCTGAAATAAATCTTAGAGCTGAGCATTTAAACACTCTTTAGGTGTACTTATTAAACAAGCTTAAAATATTCTTTTTTCTCTAAAGTTCTTGGGATTACACTCAAAGGACAATATAACCTTTTGAACTTAACACTATGTTCTATAAATGTTTTTTACCATGTTTTGATTAATTTTTATATGTTTAACTTTTGAATTCTATTTTGCATTATAATTAAAATTCTTTGGGCACCTGGGTGGCTCAGTGGGTTAAGCCTCTGCCTTCGCCTCAGGTCATGATCTCAGGGTCCTGGGATCGAGGCCCACACTGGGCTCTCTGCTCGGCGGGGAGCCTGCTTCCTCCTCTCTCTCTGCCTGCCTCTCTGCCTGCTTGTGATCTCTCTCTCTCTCTCTGTGTCAAATAAATAAATTAAATCTTAAAAAAATTCTTTGCAAAAAAATACACAAAATGTATAGTAAATTATTAAGTCATTACTATTTTTGATGACTAATGAAGTTTTCTTCATTAATAGGATGCTAATTGTGAAGTTTTAAATGCTTAATTATATTTGATTATTTAGCTTTTTGAATATAATGAGAATTTCTCATCTTATTTTTAAAAGCCTATAAATTATGGCAACTATCTTATTGAAAGAAATTCTTAAATTGTTCACTGTGTAAAGTATTAACATAGAGTATCAAATAATACAAACTATAGACTATGATGTATGTTAGTTGTTGTGCTTAATTTTTATTTTTAAATTAAAAAGTAAAAAAATATATTATTTTTTTTAAGTAGGCTCTGCAACCAACATGAAGCTCAGCACAGCACTTGAACTCACAACCCTGAGATCATGATCTGAGCTGAGCTCATGTGGGATACTTAACTGTCCACCTAGGAGTGTCTATGTTTAATTTTTTAAATTTGGTTGTTGTTTTTCACTCCAGAGTTATATTCATTACAAAAGTCAAATTTCTTGAAGTCTCCATGATTTGGCTTTTGGTTAACTATGATTTGTTTCTATGTAGTAATCAAATCACCTAGCAATACTCCCAGTAAACTAATATGTAGCTAAAATAGAGGAGAAAAAAAATGCCAAATATAAAGATGGCAGTTTTATGTTGTCCCTTTTCTAATGAAGTTGGAACAACCTGTGTATGAACCACAGCCATGTAGCAATGAGATATTCTCATTAACTTTGTGCTTCTAAAGCTTTACAACATTCTCCTCAGCATCAGTAAATCATAAGAATTCTATGAATTACAGCCAAGCAGTATATTTTAAAAAAATAACAAAACAAATGAAGATAAAAATTTTTAACCTCATTGCTTAGTTTATTTTGAACTTAATAACAGGACAATCTTTTGTTTCCAGGTTGGATAAAATGGGTTGTGACAGGCCAAAGTTCCCACTGCAACAACCCAAAAAGCAGGGTAGATTACAAACATAGTTTTGAAGTCATAAGAATAAAGTAGAAGCAATGAAGATTAGATGAACTAGAATTCAAGACCACGGAGAATCCTTTCAAATTGAGCTGACAATCAGACATGTTTCCTGAGGACATATACTGATTCTGATGAAAGCTGAGACTTGGAATCTGCATGGGGGGTGGGTTTCTCAAAATAGGTCATTTTGATTCCCCTGCTTAATTCTCTTGTGCCAGATCTGAGGTAGTGCTAAATTTTAGAGACTCTAGCTATACTGAGTTGGTCAGATCTGCTCACTGTTTCCATGTACCCTGTCAGAACTATAATCACAATCTTGTGTGTGTGTGTGTGTGTGTGTGTGTGTGTGTGATTTTTGGGGGTATAATTACTAATAAATATGTACTCTCTTTTAAGAAGACTATCATTTTAATGTCATTTTATAGTATTTGTAAAACAATATAAAATGTATTGCTCTTATCTGAGATGTTGAAAGATGAATTAATCAGTTATAGTGATCATAGCCAAATCAAACATTTTCATGATTATTTATATTCTTAGGAAAAAATATATTAAAAACTGCAGGTATCAGTATGCTTTTGTCCCTGGAAGATTTGTTGCAGTGAAAAGGGTACATCTGCACCTAAAGAAACAAAAATGATATATTCCAGTGAATATGGTAGAAGTTGTGAATCCAGTTTTCTAGCCACAGATTTGTTTGAGTCTAGCCTGTATTTTCTGAATTTTGTATTGGCAGTTTCTACCTCTAGAATCTCTGACCCACCAACTCAGATTACAGCCTGGTTTTACCAGGTAACTCTTATTATCCTGATACAGTGGTACACTTTGAGACAACACTATTCAGGTGTTGCCATTTGAAATGTTTTTCACTGAATGCGTGGTATTTCAATGACAGAATTTTCTTTTGATAACTGGTGGTATTAAAGTTAAGCCCATATATAGTTATGTTCAAATTTTAAAAATTAAACTCATGCTTATGAAGCACTATGACCCAGGAGTAGAAATAAGTAGCATGGTCTACAAGATAAAATGATTATCCAAGGAAGCTCAAAGGCAAGTAAGAAAGAAAGACAAATAGACCATAATATCAATTCTGAATAACATATGCTTCAGTAGAAAAATCATTATGACAAAAAAAACAACAAAAAAACCCCCAAAAAACAAAAAAGAAAAATCATTATGAGATGTTATGTATATTTTAAAAATAAAAATATAAATATGATACATTCTGTCTATTTTGGGTGTGGGAAATCCAAATGAAGAGAAGAGACATCTTGTGGTGGACATCCAAGTATTAAGGATAGCTTCAAGGAGAAGGTAAACTTCTAAGTAAGTTTCTTTAGGAGAAAAAAAAATACTGTTTTTTTTTTAAATCCATGATTATTATCATCATCATCATAAATAAATTATATGTGTATGTGTGTGTGTGTGTATGAATGGATGATGGGTGGATTTATACTAAGGAAATAACATAGTTCGTGGCATTTCTGTTCATGGTAAAGTTATTCATCTTGGGAAGAATATTTCTGTTGAGAACTTATGAAAATGCTGTTATACCCTCAGTTGATTCTTGATAAAGGAACCAGTAAAGTATACTGCAAAAAGGAAAACTTCAAGCAATGTTGCTGGAATAACTGAATATCCATATGGAAAAAAAAAAATCTCATCCTCTACCTCACACATACCCCAAAACTAATTTTGGATGGATCAGAGATTGAAAAGTAAAAACTAAAACTGTATATCTTCAGAAATAAATAAAACAACCCCACGATTTGAGAGTAGGCAATGTTATCTTAGGACATAGACCTTTCTGTGTGGCTGTAGTTTTTTGAGGAATGGGAGTAGAATGGTAGAAAATGGCACTTCAGTATTCATAAGTAGGATTTGATTTCTTGATGTCATCCTTTTCTAGTACAAATAACTAACAATTGGTTTAGTTATTAAGATGATAAAAAATTCACTTTCAAATATTACTGATCATCAGATTACTAAATAAAATTAATCAATCTCTGGACATTTTATATAAACTACAATAAAGTTAAAACCAACACTGAGTTTATATAAAGAACTACATTTCCTTTGGCAAAATAAACATTTATCAAATATTTGCGGTATTATGTGATGAAAAATGTATTTTAAATGAGGACAAATTCAGCTTTGAATTCCTATGAAATTATGGTCTTAATAAGTTTGAACTACTCAGTTACACTTCTAAATTTTATTTGTTTACTGCTATGTATCACAAGAAGCACAATAAATAAAGGTAGTGCAAGGAGTAAAATGTTTTCTATAAAAGGGAAAAAATAAACATTTGAAGACCAACTGTTTCAGCATAAATGATTTCATTTTCTTAAAAATTTAAAGAGTGGTTTCTCTTGCTTACACTAATTTAAGAAAACTTAAGAGATATAAATTATGTCTTCATAGACCTTTATGTGTCCTATGGCAAAATATTATTTACTTAAAATAGTATATTTAACTATTTTATTATAGCTTAGAGTTTAGTGAGTTGTTTTATGAAATTCTTATGAACCAAGGTTAGAGGAAAACAATATGAATGTATTGCATTCAAACAGATGCGTTTCTTCATTGGGGAAAGATGATGGGAAGTTTTGAGAACTTACTACATTATGGTCTCAATTATAAAATATAAAATAACCATTTTTAAAAAGAAGCAAAATATTAATAAACTAGACCACAAGATGATCAAAATTATGTATGGCATAATAATGCAACTGGAAGAAAATGTCATACCTTACAATAAAATATATTTTATTTCCACAGAATAGTAGGTTCCTTTAGAAAGCATTTTGACAAAATATCTCAAAAGCCTTCAAAAGACTTAAATCCTTTGACACTGTAATTTGACATCAAGTAATCTAGCCTAAGGAAATACCGAAAACATGAGGCATTTTTAAAAAGGGAAAATATGTAAAGAGATTTAAATTTCTAAGAAAATAAGTGGAAAATGAATCACTACCATGAGATGTGGCCATTAAAAATTTTGAGTCTAAGCTGTTTATAATAATCTGTAAGCTTTGCTTTTGTCATACAGTTAGTTAGAAAAAAAAGCAGTATACAAACTTGAATATAATTTATAAACCAAACTCTTTGAAACCAAAATAAATTATTCACAGAAAAAGTTGAAAGGAAATAAACAAAATATTGACAGTTTTTTGTTATGGTTTGTGAGAGTTTGGAAAGTTATTTTACTTTTCTCTTTGTATTTTACACATTAAAATGTGTCTATAAAGAATTTTTCTTTTTAAATAATTCAAAACAATATGTAAAAATCATTATTCAAGAAAAAAATGTAATATTGCAAGTGTAGCATATGCTTTTGACCTTTTTCTTTTCCCAGCATAACAGGGAGGAATTAGCATAAGGCAGTCCTTTTAACTTCTAATTCTTTCCCTCCAGCAGGAGCTTATTGAGTATCTCTCCATCATATGCACAGTTGGATATGCCATTTCTTTGAGTTCTAAGCTGTAGATTTCCTCATTATTGGTTACTTTGGGTGAACAATTGCCAATCAATATCTTTTCATAATGATACAAGTTTTGTTTTTATTATTAGGAAACTAAAAGTTTTAGAACCTGTTGTGCAACAAAATAGCTCACCAAATCACTCTCTTATTCAGTGTATTGTTATCCTATTATTTAACTCTAAAAAATAAAATCTTATCACACAGACTTCCACTTTTAGCCAAGTTTTGTTGTAATAGGGACCAGATTTACTCCCCTGCCTGAAACAACAACAAAACTAGAAAAAATACATGAAATAATAATTTTCAAGACAATGGGCATTAGACAAGGAAGGACAGTGATGTCTGGGAGATGGGATTCATCTTTTCCAAGTGAATTTTGTACCATTGGACAGAAATTTGACTGGAAATCCAAAAAGAAATATATATGAAACCTGCACGTAAGTAATACAGTGTCAATTGCAGTGTTGTTGTTGTTTTTAAGTGTTTAAACTTTTGTTCAGTTCATAACAATGGAGAAGACAAGCTAGGAAATGTATAAAATGTGTACAACTGTGAAAGATCTTCTTTATTTAGAAATACAAACTAAACTATTTCTGTCTTAAAATTTTATCTCCTAAACACTTAAGTGCTGGGAATGGGAAGTCATGTTAATGAGTTCATTGAACAAAAAAGTGTATAAGTTCTGGTGATTTCACAGTCAAGCAGTGGTAGAATGGGACCTATTTGCCAGATTATTGAAATTTTCTATAATACTTATTTTTTAAAAAAACAAACTTCATGAATTCTCTTTTATTTACAGAGTTAGATCTCTCTATTAAAAATTAGTGGAGCGGGGTGCCTGGAGGCTCAGTCAGTTAAGCATCTGACTCTTGATTTTGGCTCAGGGCATGGTCTCAGGGTTGTGAGATCAAGCCCCATGTCAGTCTCCACACTGGGTGTGGCACCTACTTAAAATTCTCTCTCTCCCTCTGCTCCTCCCCACCCTTCCCCTATATATATATATAAAAGATTAATTAAAAAAATTAGTGGCTCTGAACCAACTCTTGACTTTGTTAATGCCTAACTTGTATAAGGTCTTTAAATTCCAAAGAATTTATGCTACCTCTAATCCTTTATTCTTGATTCTATTTGGTCTTGTATACTCCCAGGAAATATATTTCAGCAGCTTTCTGAAAAAGAAATAAATAAAACTTCTCATTTTTCTTTAATGGAGAATGGATAAGCAATGTGCAAAATTCTGGTTTTAATATTTAGCTTTCTTTTTATGATTGTTCTCTTTTGACCATTATTAACCAAACAATTCTGAGATATTTCATGCTGTTTATGGTAAAGTAGGGTTAAAATGAAAATAGGGTCGCATCAAGTTGAAATTAGTAATGGAAAGAGTATGTACAAGTGAGACCTCTATCTCCATAAAAAAGCAGGGATTTAGTAAACATGATTAAAGGAAAAAGAAAAATAGTATTCTGTGCTTTCAATGAAAACAACTAGACTAAACACTACCATGTGATTATTTGGCAGTGTCCTGGGGTTTCTGTAATACCTTCCACTCCATCCACTGGAAGCAAAGAATATTTCCACAACTGTCTCCAGGTGTCTTATGATTCATATCCAAATTAGAACCTATTGCTATGTAAAATAATATAAAGTTGTAGGAGAGTAAATTAACTATAAACCTTATTTGTCTTCTGATTCCTCAGAACCCCCTATAGTTTAATGAACAGAGAAGTTTTGTATTTATTCCAAAGTGCCTATTATCCACACATACAATTTTGTTAGTAAATAATAGACTTCATGTTGATGATGTCTGTATTTCTATTTTACCCCAAACATTTTTTAGCAGTGAAATGTGTTTAAAAAGAAAACATGGTAACATATTAAACAAATAAAAGCAAACAAACATAATTCCACAGATTAAATTTTAGTTTTTTGTGTGAACACATTACTGGTTAATAAATCTGGGAACTTCTGAGAAAAAGCAGAGCTCAGAAAACACTGTTCTTTATACATGAATGTATGTGTGTGTGTTTAAAGAATTTCTACTTTCTAATTCTACTTTCTTCCTCTCTCTCTCTCTCTCTCTTTTTTTTTTTTTTGCACCATTCCCTTTTGACTTAAGTCTATACACCTAAGACTAGAAATAGATGAAAAGAAAAAATTCATGTATAACAAAACAGGTATGCCATCAAAATACCAAAGGCTGGGGCGCCTGGGTGGCTCAGTTGGTTAAGCGACTGCTTTCAGCTTGGGTCATGATCCTGGAGACCAGGGATCGAGCCCCACATCAGGCTCCCTGCTCCGCGGAAGCCTGCTTCTCCCTCTCTCACTCCCCCTGCTTGTGTTCCCTCTCTAGTTGTATTTCTCTCTGTCAAATAAATAAAATCTTAAAAAAACAAAAAACAAAGGCTGAGGTTTCAGTTCAGCCACTCATACTCTGCAGGGCACTTGGACTGTCTGAGATTTGGATTACTATTAATTACAAACTCAGGTTATGTTCATCCTAGACATGCATACTCACCCAGTTTTTCATATGGAGAAGTTTCAAGAAAAGGTTTGTGTTTTGCCTAAAATCTGGAGCTAGGGTGACACTGCTGCACCCCATACAGTGCCCACTGACAAAGAGTTCTGACTCTGTGCATCACTGTGCACTGACTGGATCAATCAAGTCTTTGGGACCATTGCTTCTCCAACAGCTCCTTAGAGAGGTCAGATAACACAACCCGAAAATGTTAAAGATTTAACTTGGACTAACAAGACAGGGGATAGGAGGAAGTCATGGACAAATTCTACTCCCTTTCTCCAAAGTGCCTGGATTACTCTTCCAGAATAAATGTTAGGAAGATGTGCCTGACACTGAGAAAATGCATATGTGACGATGTAACCAGCTCAGTAAGATTGCCCTCAGAATCACTTTTTCTGGCTCATTCTTCGTTTTCCTTCACCCTTCCATCCTGGAATCACTCTACCAAATATTATTGTTTAAATTAGCTTGCACTCACTAAGATATTCCTATATGAAATTCATCTATGAGGTCAAATTACCCTAAATCATTGAATAGCTGTCAGGATCAAAAGAGGTTAGTTAAGTGAAAGTATGAGTGGATGGACAAATTTATTCATTTATTCAGCAAATATTTATTAAACACCACTTTGTACTAGACATTGTTATGGCAAGTGGAGATTCAGTTGTAAACACTGAAAATATGTCCTGTCTTCATAAAGTTCATATTCTACTGACAGAGCCACTGTACATACCAAAGTTTCTCTGCCCATGTGAAGACAGTTTTGTCTTTGCCTTCTTAAACTTCTTTCTCTTACCCAGATTCTTTTTTTTTTTTTTTAAGATTTTATTTATTTGACAGAGAGAAACACAGCCAGAGAGGGAACACAAGCAGGGGGAGTGAGAGAGGGAGAAGCAGGCTTCCCACTGAGCTGGGAGCCCAATGTGGGACTGGGATCATGACCTGAGCCAAAGGCAGTCGCTTAACCAACTGAGCCACCCAGGCGCCCCTCTTACCCAGATTCTAAATGAAGTCCTATCTTTTCCATATAGTCTAGACATTATGGTAAGGATTGCTTGCATCAAGAGAAGGATACAAAAGAAGTAAAGCTAGAAAGGTGGAAGGAAAATGTGAATGAGAATGAATTGATGTTTTTAATGGCTTTTAAGCAAAGGGAATGTGGAGAAGAGGTGGAACTGCTACAAGTACAAGTGGCTTGTGTCCAGGAGAAAGCAGCAAGACCACAATACCTTCTTAGTGATCTATAAACTGAGCACTTTCAGATTTCATTTAATAGAGCTCACCTGCCCAGAAACCCTGAAAGTCAATTACATTATAAAGCTAATGTTCAAAAAAAAAAAAAAATAAAGCTAATGTTCAGAGCTGTTGAGAATTAGAGGTAAAGAACATCTACAAATGCAATTGCTCAAGCTGTTTCTGTATCTTAATAGGAGATTATGATTGTTTTTTAGTGGCCATGATAATAAAATTTATATTTGTTTTTTAAATTAGAATTAAAAATCTTTCCCTGATGCAAGGCAGATGGTTCTAGATTTATGTAAACAAGGTAAAAAGCAATCAAAATAATTTCTTGTTTAATGATGCATATTTTAATCATGATTACAATATCTATTTACAAAACGACTAAGAAATATTTTGCTTAGTTTCATAAGGAAGCTTTTGCCCCAGTGCCAATATTAAGTGGAGCAAAACTCAGAGGGTCTGGCTTTCATTATGGAGAAATGATATTCTATATTACCTACTAGGACCACACTCCGTGGAGTTTTAAAGGAGTTGAAAAGAATACTATATTAACATAATAATGAAAGTTAAATATATTGACATAGCAAATAATTATTTTACTATGGTTCAACTTCCATAGAGGAACTTTTAAGAAAAAAAAAATGTTTCCTTAGAATAAACAAACAAACAAAAAATCTTTTCTCCTTACCCTGTTTTCTTATCCTTGATTTTTCTGTCTTTGGTTTTCTACTCAGGTTCTGACATATTTAGGGAAATTTTTTGTTGGGATACATGGGAATGAGGCTAGAATACCACATTCTCTGCCCAAGATGGGAGTTCCACAGTGCATAGTTCTACTCCATTTCTGATATAATTAGGGAGAACATAAACCTCCTCAAGGGTCCTTCCAAGAACCAAACACAGTAGAACAGAATCTAAATTCCTTTCTAAACCTCAGACTGAAACGCAGAATAATGGAATTCACAGCTAAACCTATAACCAAGGTTTTTCATCTAGAAAATAAAAATGTTTGGCTCTGGGAATGGGGAGGGAGGGACTGACTGGAAGGAAGCATAAATGAAGAAACAAAGCTAAATCAAATTGTTAGTTGGCTTTTTTTTTTTTTTAGTTAGCTACTTACTTTATCAAAAAAGAAGCTCTGAAATAGAACCTAATTTCAAGATAGCAATGAACATGAGATGTAAGGAATGGAAGAAGAAGAAAAAGGATACAAGGAGACTTCCAACTCAAAATATGCTTTCAAATAAATATTCTAAAACATATAAATGAAAAAAGGTCTTGGTAACAAAAAAATACTTTATGTGTAGAATATATATTTTGTCTGACTGAAATTAAAATATCAGTGGTGTCTGAAAAATTAAATGTACTTTAGATTCTGAAAGAGATAAATTAAGAATGACAGTAATAAAAATGATAATATTGTCAACACCTATATCAAAAATATTATGTTCCAGACATTGTTCTAAGAGCTTTACATATAAAAGTTCAATAATTTTTGTAACACCTTCAGATTGCAAATGGAGAAGCTAAGAAAAGGGAAATTTAAGTGATTTGCCCAAACTAACATAGTAAGTGATGGAGCTCAACTTTGAACCCATGCAATCTGATTCCAGAAACTGGGCTCTTTACCATTGTGTGCCAGAAATTAAAAAGTTAAAAAAAAAAAGAAAGAAAGAAAAGAGTGAGTTGAAATTGGATAAGTATTAGTAGATATAAAATAATCAAAGAGAAAGTTTGGCAATGAAAAATTTAGCCATTAAAATAAAAAGACATGAAGAAGATAAACTTTAGTTTTCATGAAAAAAATAATAATTTGAGAAAAAGAATTGAGGAATTGACTGAAATGCATCCAGATAACAATGAGATAAAATGTTTGTTATTTTTAAACATTCACATTTTATTTTTTTATGATTTCATTTATTTATTTATTTTAAAGAGAGAATGAGTGTGAGTAGGGGAGGGGAAGAAAGGAAGAAGCTCAAGTAGACTCCTTGCTAGGTGTGGAGCCCCACCTTCGGCTCAACACTGGACTCAACCCAGGGCTCAACATGTGCTTGATCTTACGACTCTGAGATCCTGACCGGAGCAGAAACCAAGAGTCAGACACTTAACCAACTGAGCCACCTACATGCTTCTGTTATTCTCAAACATTTAAAAAGAGACTAAAAACTGTAAAATCTAATAGGAATTAGAGAAGAATAGAGAAAACAGTAGTGAAGCAAAAACTTCAAAGATCAGTGATGAGAATTTTCTATAAATGAAAAAGTCATGAAGCCAAAATTGAAATTTCAATTCAACTATAAATTCTCACAATTTATTGATGTCCTATGCTATATGTCTCTACAAATAGGGACAGTTTAATGTTTTCCTTTCCAGTATGTATGCCATTTATTTCATTTTCCTATCTTATCACGCTGGCAGGAATATCTTGTGCTATGCTGAAAAAGACCAGTGAGAGTAAACATCTATGACCTTTTCCCAATCATAGGGAGAAAACATTCAGTTTTTTGCCATTATGTATTATTTTATCTATAGGATTTTTGTATATGCTATTTATCAAGTTGAGGAAGTTCTCTAATTTTTATTTCTTCAAAAGTTTTTGTCATGAATTGTCCCGACCCACGGGTAGTCAACGGAGACCCTAGAGGGGGAGTGAGAATGATAGGACAAGAGACACGAGAGATGGAGACAAGACGCAATTCTGATCAAGTCTCGTTTATTGGCAAGTTCAAGGGGGTAATTATAGGGCAGGCAGCGAGGGGAGTTTCTCTAGCAGGCAGCTCAAGTAAGTAAAACACAAAAATTAGAGATAGCATAGTGAAACATACTGCTAGCCATCAGTGGCATTCCAGTACTAGCTGTTCCAGGGAGTAGAGCTTGCACGAAAACAGCTTATCAGAAGCTGGGCGTAAATGGCCTTGCCAGTCAGCAGCTGGGTGCAGGTGGGCCTCGCCAAGGTCCGGCTTCCCACAGGTGTCCCCCTTCTTATTAAATTTTTAATAGGCCAGTGAGTCTTTCCTTGCGGGGACTGTGCCTGTCTTAGGTCGGGATGATCAGCTCGCGTCCTTACCCATCATTGAAGACTGCAGAGCATGCTGCAGCTCCTGTCTTAGGTTGGCACACGGTTATCATCCTCGTCGCCCGTCATTTGACTATCCAGTCCAGCTCACCAAGGATGAGGAAAGAGCCAGTCAGATGGGTTAACAAAACATCCCTTACGGCTCTTTTATATCTCTGGGTAAGACTCTCTGTCGGCCATCTCAAGCCTATGATAATGGACCTGTATGGGCTGCATCTTAATAGCGTCTATTTGTTGTTTGACAAAGGCCATAAGTTTATTGAAGAGGAAAGGGCCTAGTGACAGTAAGAGTAGCAAGCCAGCCAGGGGCCCTAGCAAGGGAAGGAGGTAAGGGAGAACCCCATTAAGCCCGCTCCAAAGAGGGTTTTCAAACAATTCTTTTCTTCTTTTCACCAGATCTTCTTGTAGCTTCTTGATCTTATCTCAAACAATCCCAGACTTGTTGGCATAAAAGCAGCAACGCTCCTGTAGGGCCAAGCAAATCCCTCCTTGTTCTGCAGTGAGCAATTCTAAACCTCTATGGTTCTGTAAAACAACTTCGAACCCATCGAAGTTTGGGGAGTCAATTTGATCTTGGATATCATTAATAGTACTAGACAGAGCCTGAGCATCACTGATCAGCTGATTAGACAATTTTGTGTATGAATGTATAGCAACCCCCAGACCAGCTGTGCCGGAGGCTAAAGCACCAGAAACTCCTAGCCCTACAAGTAGGGGTATAAATTGTACAGCCCTTTTTTTGTGTCCCACGATGTAGTCAAAGCTTGGTAAAGGTATTGGCTCGTCTCCAGGGATAATATTAATATCTGGGAGAATAGTTGCCTGTACACATAATCCTGACCAGTTGGTGGGCAAAGCAGTAAATGCTAGGTTCCCTCCACACACAAATACTCGCCCATGATCAGGGCATAAAGCAGAGGTGTAGTTGATGGTGATCATTTTCACGTTCCTGAAAACAAAGTTATATCTCAGGGAGTGACATCGTCCCTGGACTCGGATGAGAAGTTAGTATCATCATTACTTTGATCAATTTGTTTGACCAGACGTTCCGGGAGCCATCTGGCTGACTTCATTTCTTTAGAATAAATGCAGACCGACCCACGTCCCCAAATGAGCACGGGGTCTGGCCCATGCCAGGAATTATTTAGGGGGTCTTTCCACATGACTATAGCAAAGTGTTTCTGAGTTTCAGACTGCCAGAAACGTGTGGCTGCTGAGGAACTGTCTGCATCCAAAGTCAAAAAACTTAAAATGAACAAGGCATGTGATAATAGATTTCTGGGTGTTCCCTTGGTTGGGTACCATTCCCCCTTTTTTATTTTATTTAAGGTGAGTTTGAGGGTAAGGTTGGCTCTTTCGATTATTCCTTGGCCTTGTGGGTTCTATGGGATATCCGTGACGTGAGATATGTTGAGGTGTTTACAGAAGTTTGTAAAGCCAGAACTTGTGTATCCAGGCCCATTGTCTGTTTTGATTTGTTGTGGGCATCCAAGGACAGAGAAGGCTGTTAAAATATGGGTGATAACATGTTTTGTAGCTTCGCCAGTTTGTAGGGTAGCAACTATAAATCCGCTATAGGTGTCAATGCATACATGTATGTATGTAAGGTTTCCAAATTCAGGATAATGAGTGACATCCATTTGCCATAAAGCATTGGGGACTAATCCACGAGGGTTAACTCCCAAGTGGGGTGTTGGGAGGTGAAGGGTACAGTTAGGACAGGCTTTTACAATTTGTCGAGCTTGTTCCCTGGTAATTTTAAACATGAGCCTCAGCGTTCGAGCATTAAGATGATGTAGGCAGTGGGCCTTTTGTGCCTGGACAATTGGGTCAGAGGTTTCTTTAGAAGCATATGCTTGAATTTTTGTGGCAATGTCTGCCAACCGGTTGCCCTC
>PITA01020442.1:0-34902 GCA_004023965.1 Spilogale gracilis | reverse complement strand
TTTTTTTTTGAAGAAGCACTGTGTATTGTATACGGCGAATAGCTGAGAAAGAATCTCCATTTTTGACCCATGTCTTCACACACTTTGTGGATGTGGAGGAATAGTTCAAGCTTTGATGTAGTGTGGCACAATTGGGGCGGAAACTCAGCTTTTCTAACTCCAAACCCATGTCTTTTTTTTTTTTTTAAAGATTTTATTTATTTGACAGAGAGAAACACAGCCACAGAGGGAACACAGGCAGGGGGAGTGAGAGAGGGAGAAGCAGGCTTCCCGCCGAGCAGGGAGCCCAATGTGGGGCTCGATCCCGGGTCTCCAGGATCATGACCTGAGCTGAAGGCAGTCGCTTAACCAACTGAGCCACCCAGGCGCCCCATCCAAACCCATGTCTTACCAATGTTCTGTGGTGTACTGATATTTACAAATGTATTTCCCTTACATAACACAATATAACGTCAAAAATTGAAGGAGTGTAGAAGGAAGATGGGCTTTGGAATCAGACAAGACAAGGCCCAATCCTGACACTCCTATCTGCATCATGTTCCTTGAGCATGTCACTTGAATATTCTGAACCTTTCCTTCTGCATTTGTTGAGGGAGGACAAGAATATGGGTACTGTGGAAATTAAATGAGGTAATATCGAAAGAGTTTAGCACAGCACTCAGCCTGTCTTAGATGTGTGGTATGTTTGCTGGAAAGGAGGAAAGAAAGTCTCTGGGGAAATAGTTGAGTTGATGTTGATGCTGATGGTGGCACTCGTGTTGAGGGTCATTGTGATAGTGGTGATGGAGACATAGCTACCATTAATCAAACCAGTGACCATATGATATTGCTGTTGTCTTCATTGCATAACTGGTCTTCCTGGCTCCAAATTTCACTCTTCTCCCATTAGAGTGCCCTAGGCCTCAGATTCCAAGCCTAGATATATCAACAATGAATCTACTGGAGAAGAAACAAGGAAATACATACTATAGGCTTATTTTTTTCTCACTTTTCCATTTGAAACCCCATGAGATACACTTTGCCTGTGCTTTAGATATGTGGAGTCAGTAAATATGGGCCATCATCAGAAACTCCTCGACCTTATTTATAACACTGGGGGACCAGTGGTGGCTGACCCCTCTTCTGTCAGGGATCTTAGGATCAGTATCTTTAAGATCCCGGTATTTTGAGATTACAGGTAATGTCAGCCACCTGATTGTTGGATTTTTACCTTAGAGACCAACCTAAGAACCAGCAGTTGGCAATCAGGCTACCTGGATATGAATCCCAGGCCTGCTTCTTGTGAGCTGTGTGTATGTGGTTAAGTTACCCCTCATTTATAAGCTTCAGTTTCCTCTTCTCTGAAATGAGGATGATAACAGTACCAGTCACATTCAGTGGTTTTACGAATAAAATGAGACAGGTACAGAGAAAGCACATGCAAAACCAGGTCAGTTAATACTAGCTCAGATCTAGGGTTTCTTCCTGTGCAAAAGCCCTTTATGTCCTGGATGTGGAGCTGTATCACTAGGGTCCACCTAGAAAAATGTAAACGGCTCTAAGTATTTAAAAAACAGGGAATTTAGTACAGAAAATTGGTGACCCAAATAATAAAGGTGCCAAGATGGGCTACATCCTTGTGAAGTAAGCCAGCAATCAGCAAAGTGGAAGCTGCTATGACCCTTAGGCCAGAGAAGACAAAAGAAGGGAGAGTTACCAGTATCCAAGGGTGTCAGCAGATGTCAGAGTCATGTGGCCCTGTCAGCAGAGCTGAAGTCATGCAGGAGAAGGGGACACACTCCAGCTCTTTACTTCCTGCAGCCTTCAGATCTCCCGGTTGATGTTGAACCACAGTCTGCAGGATCCCACAGTCCTGAGCAGAGCAGGGGACTTGATGAAAGCCAGTAGGTCCAGGACTCTTGCAGGCTCAGTCTCAGACCTCAGTCACCGGTTGCTGGGACCTCATTGCAGTGATAATCATCACAGAAAGTTTGAAAGAGTCTTACCTCCCCCTGCTGCTGGGCCTCTGAACAATGGCCCAGGTTTTTAAGTGGCTGTGCTTGGGAAGGTAGAATTTGGAAAAAGCCTTGGAAAAACCTAGAAAGTTGTTGGAATGTAAGAGCCTCTCATTGGCCCTCGAGATTCTGCTTTCTGGAAAAGCCTGCCTGCTGAGCAGCCAACACTGTCAATATCTGGGGATTTATGGCCTGAGGAGGCACCCCCACACCGCCTCTCCTTTGACCAATTCCTACAGAACACGGTGTTGACACATCTCCTGGGGAAACCTCCCTGAGCCCCTAATGGTTGAGCTAGGCTGCTCCTGTGGCCCCCACGCTTCCATCCTATCCTGATTCCCCACACTGAAGTGCTTCTTTAGAGTTCTTTTTCCTCTGACCAGACTGGGAGTACTCCGAGGACAGGGAGTTGTCTTCGTCATCCTTGTATCCCCAGGCATTGGTACTTTTGCCTCCTGCTCTGTACTAGCATCTGTGTAGGGGCTGGGCTTCTAAGCATGTGGATAAGAAAGTGCCAGCTTCCAGAAGCTTTTATTATAGAAGAAGAGGCAGGCAGTGTAGGGTTTTTAAAATCACTAGTGTCTATTACCTATTCTTCTGAAGCTGTTTCAAAAAACAGAAAGGGAGGGAAAACTTCTGTACTCATTCCATGAGGCCAGTATTACCTTGATCCCAAAATGAGACAAAGACCCCACCAAGAAGGAGAATTATAGATCAGTATCCCTGATGAACATGGATGCCAAAATTCTCACCAAGATTCTAGCCAATAGGATCCAACAGTGCATTTAAAGGATTATTCACCATGACCAAGCGGGATTTATTCCTGGGCTTCAAAGGTGATTCAGCATCTCCCAATCAATTAATCAATGTGATGCATCACATTATTAAAAGAAAGGACAAGAACCATATGATCCTCTCAATTGACAAGAAAAAGTATTTGACAAAATGCAACATCCTTTTTTGATTGAAACTCTCCACAGTGTAGGGATAGAAGGAACATACCTCAGTATCATAAAAGCCATCTATGAAAAGCCCACAGCGAATATCATTCTCAGTGGGTAAAAACTGAGAGCTTTCTCCTGAGGTCAGCAACATGAGAGGAATGCCCACTCTCACCATTGCTATTCAAAATAGTATTGGAAGTCCTAGCCTCAGCAATCAGACAACAAAAAGAAATAAAGACATTCAAATTGACAAAAAAGAAGTCAGACTCCTACACTTTACAGATGACATGATACTCTGTGTGGAAAACCCAAAGACTCCACCCCAAAATTGCTACAACTCATATGAGAATTCAGTAATGTGACAGGATATAAAAGCAATGCACAGAAATCAGTTGCATTTCTCTACACAAACAGTGAGATAGAAGAAAGAGAAATTAAGGAATCGATCCCATTTATGGTTGCATCAAAAACCATTAAGATACCTAGGAATAAACCTAACCAAAGAGGGGCACCTGGGTGGCTCGTTGGTTAAATGACTGCCTTCGGCTCAGGGCATGATCCCGGAGACCCGGGATCAAGCCTCGCATCAGGCTTCCTGCTCAGTGGGAAGCTTGCTTCTCCCTCTCTCACTCCCTCTGCTTGTGTTCTCTCTCTGTCAAATACATAAATAAAATCTTTTTTTTTTTTTTTTAAAAACCTAACCAAGAGTCAAAAGTTCTGAACTCTTAAAAACTACAGAACACTTACGAAGGAAATTAAGGAAGACACAAAGAAATGGAAAAACTTTCCATGCTCATGGTTCGGAAGAGTAAATATTATTAAAACGTCTATGCTTCCCAGAGCAATCTACACATTCAACACAATCCCTATCAAAATAACATCAAAACTTTTCACAGAACTGGAACAAATAATCCTAAATTTGTATGGAATCAGAAAAGACCCCAAATAGTTAGAGGGATGTTGAAAAAGAAAACCAAAGCTGGTGGCATCACAATGCAAGATTTGAAGCTGTAGTACAAAGCTATAGTCATCAAGATAGTATGGTGTTGACACAAAACCAGACACATAGATCAGTGGAACAGCATAGAGAACCCAGAAATGGACCCTTAATGCTGTGGTCAACCAAACTTCAACAAAGCAGGAAAGAATATCCAATGGAAAAAGGACAGTCTTGTCAGTAAATGGTACATCCAACCAAATTAGGCAGTTACATGTAGATGAATGAAACTTGACCATTTCCTTATATCAGATACAAAGATAAACTCAAAATGGATGAAAGACCTACATGTGAGACACGAATCCATCAAAATCCTTGAGGAGAACATAGGCAGCAAGCTCTCCAACCTTGGCTGCAGCAACTTCTTGCTAGACATGTCTCCAAAAGCAAGGAAAACAGAAGCAAAAATGAACTGTTGGTACTTCATCAAGATCAAAAGCTTCTGCACAGCAAAGGAAACTTTCAAAAAAACTAAAAGGTAACCTAGAGAATGGAAGAATGTATTTGCAAATGACATATCAGATAAAGGGCTAGTATCCAGGATCTATAAAGAACTTAATCAAACTGAACACCCTAAAAACAAGTAGTCTAGTCAAGAAATGGGCAGAAGATATGAACAAATATTTCTCCATAGGAGACATCCAAATGGTCAACAGACGTGTAAAAAAATGCCCCATATCCCTTAGTGTCAGGGAAATGGAAATCAAAACCACAGTGAGATACCACCTCACACCAGTCAGAATGGCTAAAATGAACAAGACAGGAAACAACAGAGGTTGGTGGGGATGTGGAGAAAGGGAAACCCTCTTACACGGCTGGTGGGAATGCAAGCTGGTGCAGCCACTCTGGAAAACAGTATGGAGGTTCCTCAAGAAGTTAATACTAGAGCTACTCTAAGACCTGGCAATTGCACTATTAGGTATTTACCCCAAGATACAAATGTAGTGATCCGAAGGGGCACCTGCACCCTAATATTCACAGCAGTGAGGTCAACAATAGCCAAACTATGGAAAAAGCCCAGATGTCCATCGACAGATTGACTGGATACACACACACACACACACACACACACACACGCACACACACACACAATGGAATATTACTCAGCCATCTGAAAGGATGAAATCTTATCGTTTTCATCAACATGACTGGAAGTGGGGGGTATTATACTGAGTGAAATAAGTAAATCAAATTATCACATGGTTCACTCATGTGCAATATAAGAAATAGTGCAGAGGATCGTAGGGGAAGGGAGGGAATACTGAATGGGAAGTCATCAGAGAGGGAGAAAACCCGTGAGAGACTGTAAACTCCAGGAAACAAACTGAGAGTTGCCGGAGGGGAACTGGGAGGGGGGTGGGGTAACTGGGTGATGGGCATTAAGGAGGGCATGTGATATGATGAGCGGTGGATGTTATATGCAACTCATGAATTATTGAACACTATATCTGAGACTAATGATGTTCTTATATATTGGCTACTTGAATTTAAATTAAAAAAAAATTATCTTGTGTGCTAGGGAAGTTCAAGGGTATGTTTGAATACTGAACAGGGCAACTCCCATCTTTCCTGGAGGACCATGGAAGCCGCCTGAAGAAATAACATTTGAGTGAGGAATGAAGAGGAGGTAGCCTGGCAAAGAGGTTGGGGAATGGCATTTCAGATAGAAGGACGAACAAGTACAAGGTTGTTGAAGTGGGAAAGACAGCGGAGAGGGAGAGTGGGGGCGAGGCTGGCGCTGCATGGAGCTGGGGAGGTCAGTGGGAGCCCAGTCTCTGCCCTGCCCATGCACACTGTACCCCCTGCCCGTGCTATAGTGAGGATTGTTGGCATGTCTGCAGCTTCCACTTCATGATGCCTGCTGTCTAACTTTGTGCATAGAAGATGTTTTTTGGACATTTGAATAAATGATGGACCACTCTAGGCTCTAAATAGTCTTTTTCACTCTGTCCACACATTTATAACTTCATTTATCCAGCAAGTATCAACAAATACAGTCTGTGGAGAAGAAGTGTCCATTATCTCACATTCTGTGAACAGAAACTCCCTGTCCTTTACATCAAGAGTTCTGTGATAAGTAGTAGTAAGATTGGGGACCTAGAGATGCCAAGAAGATTCAGTCATCAAACAGTTCAGTTGCCTTCTTTGAGATTGAAATGGGATGTGTTAAACCAGATCCCATTCAGCTCTGCTCTTCAGTGTGACCTTCATCCGGTCGCTCAACCTTCTGTGTGCCTCCATTTCTCCACCGATGGGCGTGGCATTGACAGTACATGCTTGACAGGGTTAATATAAAAGGAGGTCGCGTCCGTCAGTGTTCAGCGTGGTGCCGGGTAATCGCTGAGCCCAGAATCACGGCAGGTGCTGCTTTGATTATTCCCGTTACAGTGACTATGATTCCCTACAACGGTTAGATGCAGTACTCCGAGCGGATTAAGCAAAGACAGCATGTGTCCTCCGGGTTCCCCAGATTGGCCTACACAGGAACGCTCTCTCAGCGTGACTATAAAGGACTGTTGTATGCTCATTCTTAGCTTTCTTTTCTCATTATTTTATTTTTTTAAGAGGGTTTGTTTTGCTTTCTCACAGGAGTGATTGGAGCAGATGTGAGAGGGCACGGCCTCGCCTGTGAGGGACAGCCAGTGACGTCACGGCTGGCTGTCATCTGCGGAACGTCTTCTTGTCACATGGGGGTGAGTCTGCTGGGCAGAGGCGGGGCCGCCCCCCACGGGTGGAGAGCCCGGGCAGCCTCAAAGGAATGTGACTTGTTGGTTCCTTTGCCTGTCAGCTCTTTCCCGTCCTGCTCCCCGCCTGCTCTGTCTAGCCAGAAGGCCAGCTCGTCTCCCAAAAGCTGTGCTTAGATTTGCTGGATCTTTCTTTGTCCAGGAGCCAGATTCTTAAAAAGTGTGCAGAGGTCTGAGTCTGTCTTTGACATCACCCTGGTCAGAGGGCCCAGATGTGAGGGGTGAAATTGGATCCAAGGATGGCAACGCCCTGCTCCCAGGCTGATCTGTCCCTAATGGGTTGCTGAGTCTTCCCTGCAAAGGGGTGTCTGTTTTCCTTGGCCACTGAACTCTCTCCAAATCAATATAAATCCATCTCCTTGGGAGCGCCCTGATGATCTATAGAATTGGGCTGCATATCATGACTTCAAAGAACACTGATAAGCAATTTTCACTTTGTTAATTTTTCTCCATGAATTAGTGGAAAGGCGTTTTCCAAGATTGCAGTTAAAATTTAGTGCCTGCCCTAAAATTTATATCTCCTTTAAATGCATGAGTCTGAAAGCATTCCATTTCGATAAGTACCCATTTCTACCATATTTTTATTTAAAAGTCATTACTCTGTTAAACTTAGATAGACGACTCCTTGGATTTTTCCCAGATGAGTACAAAGGGGGGTGAGGAGGGGGAGGAAAGCGGTGGAGGAGGAGAGGGAAGGATGAGCATGGACCCAGTCCAGGGCAGAGTCTCTGCATCCATGGAGGGAATCAGGTGCCATGTGAAACTGTGGTGAGTAGCAGTAGGGACCAGTGAGTCTTTTTTACCATTAAATATTTTGGTTGAGTAAACAGTGATACATTTGCTTATTTACTTCTCTCCCTTCTGGTATCTGGAGCTGTGCTAAACCTTGGGGACATAAGGGTGACAGAAGTCCTCCCATTGATGAGGCATCATTGTAGCTGACATTACTGGTACAAGACCCCAGAATATCCGTTCAGATTGAACCTGGGATCCTGAGCACCTACCATGTCCCACACAGTGTGCACTGCTTCCCATTTCATGGAGACGGTAGAGCCAGCCCCATTGGCTTCCAATTGTACTACCTCTGCTGACTAAGCATGGGGCATCTGGCAAGGCACTTAGCTCCTCTGGGTCTCAGATTCTTTCTCTACAAAATGTGGAGAGTTCTGATACACGACTGCTAGTGTTCTGAGCATGAAATGAGGCTGCAATGTGCTTCCCGTAAAGTAAGCACTCCACAGTGGTTAGCTCTGGTGCTTTCGGGCAGAAAGGACATAGGGACTGACTCTGCCTAGGAAGGGTCCAGGGTTGGGGGCACCTTCCTGAGGGGACATTTATGTTGGATTCCAAGGTCGTAGGTTCCCTTGATCCTCCCCTTCCCCTTGCGGGAAAAAAAACCCAAGAAACAAAACAAAACCGTTTTCCTTCTATTTGTTTCTGTGGGTAAGGTCTTAAGTGGAACTTTTTTAACTGAGTTTTTAAAGTCCCCTCACCAGCCCTGTTGTAGGGCCCAGCTGTCCCTGAACGGAGAGGTCTGCAGAGGCCTCGGGCTGCCACACGCGGGAGGTTCCAGGCCGGGCAGCCTGCCCTCATCTCTCTGGACACGAGTCTATACTGGGCAACTTATCTTAACTGAACCCTGATTGAAACCTATTTAAATCACCCCCATTTTCACAGGGATACATCTAATCTGGTTTCTCCTGTAAAATCTGAATTTCAAGCATTTTTACTACCCTCAGTTCAGATTTCTGAGTGGAAGCAAATCCAAATGAAAATGAGGGACTCTTGTCATGTCCCCACTTCTCATTTTCCTTGTCTCTTAATGGGACCGATATTCCCTTTTCCTACAGGATCCATTTTGCAAATTAGGCAGCTAAGGCATAGAAAAGTCGAGAAATGTTCCCTGGGTCACAAGCTGATATGCTGGAGCAGAACCCTGAGACCCAGCTCTGTCACATTCCCAAGTGGATCCCACTCGGTGCCTTGCTGTGCTGTGCACACTGGCCACATCTCTCAAAGAAGCGGAGCCAGCCTGGCCTTCAAAGTTATCCAGATGCGGATTGAACACCTGCTCATGAACTTTTTGGGCTTGTGGGCTGAGAGATGAGCTGATTCTCCAAGTCTCACTTCCTTCTTCGATCCCATTGGGGGTGGCTCTGCCGGTCTCACAGTGTTGCTGGTTAGTGTGAATTGTGCACATACGTATTTCGTTCAGAGCAGATACTCAGAAATGGTGGAGAGTCTTAGTTCACTTTCCTAGGGATATATAAGGCTCACAGGAAGCAACTGTTGGGGCTTTAATGAGTTTGATGGGCAGCTGCAGTTGGTTGCAGTGAATTAGGGCCATCTAAAGTGCCGGTTTATTACCGTCGTGTTGTGCTGGAAATAAAGTCCCCGCCCCCATCCCGCTTTGTACTTGGGAGTGGGACAGGACCTTCTGGGCCAACGGGATTAATCATCAGCTTTAATGTTATGTGGTGAGGGCGAGACTGTGGTCATGCTGGCATCAGAAAATGCCTTTGATCTTGCTCAGGTGCCAGGTGCCCAGCGAGCCAGCAACAATAACACCTTTGTGAGGTCTAGGAGAGGTGCAGGTCTAAGGAATCACTCCCGGGGAAACTCAAGGACTCCCTTTGTTGTGGTTCTGGCAAATAAAACCACCAACTGTCAGGAAGAATTCACCAAACAGAACACAGGGACCAGAGGGGGCTCTGGGCTTTTCAAAAAGTCGTGTTCAACCTGATCTAAAGGATTCTATTTCTTCCTGTCTGTGCACTGATGTTTCTGATTCAGTATGTTGATTGAGTCAAAACTCCCAAGAATATGTTGTGCTTGATCCACGTTGCCTCTTTCTATGAGTGAATGAATGAATGAATGAATGTCCAATAAGCAAATATCAATAAATACTTAGAAGTTCCTTACCTCCCAGTCCCTGTTACTTCCAGAAATCTGGAAGAAAGCTTGAGGTTGAACATAAGACTTACTAATCAGGCCTTTGATATTGTGGAAGATACAAGTGTGGGCTGTACATTTATCTTCCTTTAGATGATTTAATTAACAAGGGAAAAAGAATACTTGTTCTTTTTTGAACTCCATGAAAGCAGAGCTGTTTGTTCTGAGTTAATTACTACCAAGTCCCGCAAACCCAAGATAATACACAGCAGGGGTTAGCCCCAGGTTGAAAAGTTACCAGGTCTGATGGAGCTGATCCTTGCCATCGCTCCAACACCACTTCCCTGGAGTCGGTAAGTCAAGTTTAACTTGGCAACTTGTGTTGCAGTTAGCAGGTCAGATGGGGAGAGGACCCTGGGAAGCGGAAGAGGTATTGAAGAGGTAAGATGTGAACAAAACAGTAGTTGTTGAGGGCTGGGAATTATGTCTGCATCTTAAATCACTCAGAACTGAGGTTTTTGCAAGGACTTAGATGAATGTGGGGATGGTTGGTTCTCTGTCAATCTCAAGGACATAGGCTCCTGTGCCAGCCCCAGCACTTACTCCTTTAGGTCAGATACTCCATCTTCCACTCCCTCAGTGTTCTCACCTCTTCAATGTGGGCAGTAGTATTTACCCATAAAGATGTTTTGAGAAGGGGCACCTGGGTGGCTCAGTTATTAAGCCTTCCGCTCAGGTCATGATCCCAAAGTCTCCAATTCAGGCCCTGCATCGGGCTCCCTACTTGGTGGGAAGCCTGCTTCTCCCTCTCTCACTCCCCCTGCTTGTTTCCTTCTCTTGCTTTGTTTTTCTCTGTTGAATAAATAAAATCTTCGAAAAAAAAAGTTTTGAGGATTAAATGGGGTGATCTTTGCAAACAACTTCTTACTATGCCCAGCAAAAAAGACCAAATACAGTGCTGTTACTAAAAAAATGATTCATGAAGGCCAGAATGATCCATTTGGTAATGAATTTCAATTGGAGGCATCCGAGTGAACTCGTGTTTAGCTTCATCTAGTTTATACATAGATACACATACAAGTATCTATAGAGATCTACAGATGTGTGTGTGTGTATGTATATCTATACATGTATATAGGTTAGTAAACATACCTCTAGTTCCTAGCTCTGACAGTTGAGAGGATCTAGAAACCAGAATACCCCGGCAGCTAGTTCCAGACACACACAGATCTTGGTTTCTAATACATTTCTCCAATAAAAAGAGCCAGGACTCCTTAGAGGAAATGTTTGATTCTAGGACTAGAACAGATGGATGAGCTAAGCCTGGGGTGTCTTGTTGTGCCAGAAAAGTGAGGTAGTGCTAAAACAAAACAAAACAAAACAAAACAAAAAAACCCATCAGGAGCCAACGAAGGTGCTCCCAGTGACCAAGACTGGAACAACGTGGGCAGCAAAATAAAGTGGTTTTGGATGATAACCTAAAGTATGACACAAATACCATGAGTCCACAGTGATACACCTAAATGACTAAATGAATAAGACAAATCTCTCCTGCGGAAGAATTCCAAATCATTTCTGTAGATACTTCTCCATCAATGAGGTGGAATATAATTTCCCACTTCTTAAGGGTGAGCTGCACTCAGTGACTTTCTTTCAAAGCAGACAGTATGAAAAAGGGAGGAAGGAGTGTAATTTTACAGTGGAGAGGTCTGACAAATGCTACCTCCGCCAGAATGTGAAGGTCAACGTCAATGGTGATAAGCCATGTTGATAATATGTACTATTGATATGATTTAATGAGAATGGCACTTTATTAGCCTCCTCAAAACCCATAACCACAGTGTGATCCTAAGAAAAAATCAGCAAATCCAAGTCAAGGGAATTTCTTTGAAACACCTGATCCCTACTCCTTGAAACTGGGGAGGTCATCAAAGAAACAAGGAAAGTACCAAGAGCCATCACCTCCAAGAGGAGCCTAAATAGACATGACAACTAAATGTAATATGTGGTCCTGGATGGGGTCTTGGAACAGAAAAAAGACATTAGGTGAAAACTCAGCAAATTTGAATAAAGTAAGGCATTTAGTAATATATAAATATTTCTCTGTAATATATTTATTTATACCTCATGTGGGATATTAATGGTAGAGTAATCTGGTGTGGGGTATATGGGGACTCTGTATATTTTCATAAGTCTTCTATAATCTAAAACTATTCTAAAATTAAAAGTTTATTTTTAAACCATTTCATCATTTACTCATGACAGAAGCATTTTCTTGTACTTGCCTGGCTAAGTGCTAAGGGTACTAAGATCAATATAATGAACATGCATGCCTGCCATCGTTAAGAGACAAGAAGGAGACAACTACAGCACAGATAGAAATTGCTATGGTCAATGCATGACTAGAATATGGTGGGACTAGGGAGAAGGGCCTGCCCGAAGTCTTGAGTAGACAAGAAAGTTTTCCTATAGGATATGACGTTTCCTTGATTCCACTGGGACACTTCCTGCCAGCCCAGTTTCAGGCCACACGCCCTGTCCTCTCTCTTCACTTTGTTTTTTTCTTCCATGTCTGTGACACCATGCAGGTGACTTCTATGGTCTGGGTGGGATGTGGTTACATCAGGAGGACACACCATGGGTGGGGAGAACAGCCACATGCCTTGAACAGCTGACCTTCTGTTAGCAGGTGTCACTGCTGAGAAGAGAGTAGGCAGGTAGGACCTATTTCTTTCTCTGTCTTTTTAGCAGGTGGCATTGGCAGAGGTCATTGAGAAAGGACAGGAAGGGGGTCCACATGGTACAAATAGGACCACTGTTACACCTACTGATGAAAGAATTAGGGTTCTGTGCATGAAGTGCCCTGCTCCCTCTTTAGTCACCAGTATTCGCAGGAGACTCTCCATATGGCGGCTAGCCCAGGACCTCACAACCACATTTATTGAAAATAGATTATATGCTAGGTATCAGTTTGTTGAGGGAAGGGTTGATGCGGTTCAGCGAGCAGTAAGAGACATCATATACCCCACAAGCTCAGGGCAGTGCTCCTGGCATTTGAGGCTAGGGAAGTTCTGTACCATGCCACACGGAGGACTTCAAATATCTCTGGCCCAGCCTCAGTCATTGCGAGGAGACAGACAATAGTATTAGCTGCTGCCATCTCTCAGGCACCTCCAGGGTATCCAGCCCCGTGCTGAATCCTTTATGACATGTAATAAATAGTTCTTTGAGAGAGCCACCGTTACTGTCTTCACTTCCCAAGTGAGAAGACTGAGGCAAACAGTAGTTAAACGGGTCAGGCTGTGTTCAAGCCATCTAGGGGACTGACCTCAGAGTCCTTCATCACTCTTCCTTTTTAGTTCAGTAGCTTCTCGCAAAGGTCCAGAGGAGAGGGAGGATAGACTCAATGAAAATATAGGCAAATGTTGGTACAGACGTCACCAAAGAAAAGATTTGAATGACAAGCCCCTGAGAAGATGCTCACCATGATCATTTGTCATTAGGAAAAGACAAACCCAAACCACAGTGACAAATGCACTTATGGGAATGGCCAGCCTTGGCGTGAGGATGTGGGGACTATAACTTACACGCTCCTGGTGGGGACATGAAATGGCACAACCACCTTGGAGAAGAGTTTAGAAGTTTCTGCCAGAGTTCACATACACCTGCCATGTGATCTGCATCCCACTCATGAAAGCCTAGGTCCGTTCATAAACTTGTACAGAGATGCTCATAGCCGCTGTATTTGTAATATGGTAACTAGCCTCCCCCCTAGTACCCTGCTGGAAACAGCCCAAATGCCTTTCAACAGTAACTAGATGAATACACTGTTGGGATGTCCATTCTAATGCTTTACTACTAGGCAATAAAAGGGAACCAACTATTCATATAAGATACAGCATGCATTGATTTTAACATGGGTATGCTGATAGAAACCAAACCCCCAAAAAAGTACAGACTTTATGATCCCATTTATTTAAAATTCTAAGTAATGCAGACTAACATAAAATGACGGAAGCAGATCGGTGGTCGCCTGTGGTGGGAGAGCAGGCATGGTAGCAACAAGGAGCATAGGCAGAATGGTACAAGGAAATTTGGGGGATTGATGGAGATATTTACCTTGATTATGGTAATGTCTGCACTGGTGTATGCTCTGTCAAAACTTATCACATCAGACGCTTTCAGCATATGCAGCTCAGCACATGCTAATTACACCTTGACAAAGCTTGTTGAAAGAAACAGAAAAGACCAAAAAGTAAATAAATAAAAACGGTAGTTATCTACAATCACTTATATAGTGCTTACTATGTTTCAGGCCCTATTCTAAATATATCTACTGAAATTATTTCATCAGAGGCACCTGGGTGGCTCAGTCATTAAGTGTCTGCCTTCAGCTCAGGTCATGATGCCAGGGTCCTGGGATCGAGCCCCGCATCAGGCTCCTTGCTCAGCGGGGAGCCTGCTTCTCCCTTTGCCCGCTCTGCCTGTTCACCTACAGCTCTCCTTGCTTCTGCTCTCTCTGACAAATAAAATCTTTAAAAAATGTATTTTATCATTTTAAAAACTGTACAATGTTAGTTTTCACTTATTTCCTTCCAGCTCAGCTTAATTCTCCAGTTACTCTGACTTAGTTTATTATTCTCTTCTTTTGGCCCCTAGGACAGGCCAGTAGTTACTGTTATTTGTGTTTTACTGGTACCGACTTGTATCTCAGATGAAGCAGACTTGCTTAGTGGGTCTGTGTCTCCTATGGCCCCCATTGGCCCGTCATACCCTGTTGGGAGCTAGGGCTTAGCAGGTGCTTAGTGGCTGCATGGTTGGATTGCTTCCCACTCACTAGCCCCGCCATCCCAGAAGTGTGCAAGTGCTTGGATTTTACAGAGGATCTTCCCACTCCTTCCTGACCCGGTGGCATCACCCTTCATCATCTGTCTCTGCTGAGTGGGGCTTGAGTGGAAGAAAGCCCCCAAGTGTGAGTTGTCGGCAGTGTTATGCCCACCCCACTTTACCAGGGATATCTAGACATTCATTTGGCCTCTCTGGGAAGTAAGATTTTTGTTAAACAGTGTTAGTTAGTGAGTCCTAGGAGACACAAACCAGCCATACTCACTTTCTCCCCTTTCCTCCACCATGACATCTTCCAGGACTATCCATTCCCATGCTCTGCCCACCCTCCCTACCATCCTGTACCCTTGGGAGGAGAGCTGGCCCTCCCCACTTCTCCCCCCAGTAGCTCACCATGACACGTTCTGGCTCAGAGCCCTTTTATAGCCTGATGTCTGTCCTCTTGGGAAAAGAGAGCTGAGGAGCCCTATGCTTTGGACTCTTAACCAGAGCAGCGCCCCCCAATCACGCTGCCTTGTTGTTAGAGCCTTGCTCTTTGGGTGACAACCATGGTGTAGTTTTGCAGCTGCTTCACAGCCGGGAGGAGGTCAGTCCCCCGAGCAGAGTGTGGCCTGGGCCTGGGGCATTCTCACACTCAGGCTGTGTTAGAGGAGTGAAGGATGTTCCCCATCATTACTTAGAAGGGGAATGCAAATTGTAACCGCTGTGAGATGCACTGCATGCTTCTCGATTGGCCACAGTTGCAGTGAGGTTGTGGGGACTGGAATTCCTACACACTGCCGGTGGGAATGTGAACCAGCACAACTGGTTTGGAAAAGAGTTTAGCAATTTCTTACAAAGTCACACCTCCTGTGTGACTTAGCCATTCCACTCCTACAAAAGTTGAGCAGGCTGTCTGACCCCATGTTTCTAGAAGACCAGGAACAACACAAGGTCGGGTGACCCACGGCCTCTCAAAAGGTCAGAGACAAAAGCTTCTGCTGGCTTTTGTCAACTGGCCTGAGCCTGACTTTCCGCAGAGACAACAGCCTGCCTAGAAAAATGGGCAAAGAAGCAGAGGAAAACAATAAAATGAGCAGCAGTAAGAGTCACAACTGATATGTGCTACATAATCATGGTGGGGTGGAAAAGGTAAATATTTGATCAGACCCTCCTAATAACCTTATGTGGTTATCCAAATTACCCTCCCATTTTACCAGTGGACACTGAAGCTCAGAAAGATGGGTGCATAGCTAGCAAGTCCTAGAGATCGGTTTCCAACTCTGATGTTTGGTTCCTGAGCTCCTAGTGGAACGATGAGACCCAGGCGACCGGGTAGGTTAGCTGAGTGCACGTGTGTTTTGCAGAATGGGGATGGAGTGATTACAAGGTAGATCTTTTCCAAACCCTGATGAGAAGTGCAAAGTTAGGCTTGGATCAAAGCTAGACCACAGTGCTCTGTTTTCCCTTCTTCCTGAACTTTCAAATCACTGCTTCTCAAGAGGCCACCAGTCTAATGATAACAGTAAAAATAAACAGCATCGTTTGTCACCATCGTCCCTGGGGAGGAGAGTATTTATGACTCTTCCCTATTTCCCTGCTGCTCTGTGGTCAAGTACTTGAATAGGCAATTTGAAGACAGGCAGCCAACTTCTCAACTCATGAAGATGTTTTTATATTTGTTTGGAAGAGCATGAAATGAAAATCACATTGATTTTTTTTATCCTCCTTTTCCCATTTATTTATTTTTTTTAAAGATTTTATTTATTTATTTGACAGAAAGAAACACAGCTAGAGAGGGAGCACAAGCAGAGGGACTGAGAAAGCGAGAAGCAGGCTTCCTGCCGAGCAGGAAGCCCGATGTGGGGCTCGATCCCGGGTCTCTGGGATCATGACCTGAGCCGAAGGCAGTCTCCCAACCAACTGAGCCACCCAGGCGCCCCCGTCCTTTTCCCATTTACCACTCATCTGCTGTGTGGGTAAGTCTGGTAGTGTGGCACTGAGGGCAACCTAGCAGTTGTGGGAGTGTCTGTGCTTTTCCAGAGGCTCAGGGTGCATGAATAAGTTGCTGAAGACAGCCTTCCTAGAGCCCTCTCCAAGGACCGGGTACTGCGCCACGGACCTTGACACATTCCCGTTCACTTAGTCTATGTTCATTTAGTTCAGAAGTTTTAGCAGTTTGGCCTTGTTCATTTCCTCTTATTTTTTTCACTCTCTTCTCCCACTCCCACTTGCCTTGTATGCTTCAAGGGCCTCTTTTTTCATATGTTAATTAAATTTTCATATATATATATTTTCCCCCAGAGCCATTATAAGTTAGGGTTAGTTTCCCTTCTTCTGCTTAAACAGTGTTAGAGTGCGAGGAGAAAGAATGTCTTAAGACACCAAAGATCAAAAAAAAAAAAAGAAAGAAAGAAAGAAAAAGAAACCAAAGATCCCACAAGAACCCTGAGAAGTTTATTGAACAGTCAAGACTGTAGGATTGAGACTGAAAGTCTCTTCCTAGTGAATAGTCAATAGCTCCCTACTGCCAATAGAAAAAAAATGTTCAAAAGGAAACTAAATGGACATTTGACCATGTTGTTAAAGATTTAGGATGCATTCATCCTAAAAAGATTGGAGTTTAAATTCAGAGGAGGTGAAAGTTACTGCAGTGCTGTCATGTATATTTAAAAAAAAAAAAGAACCTCTTTTAATGAAAGATCATTTACATATTATGAAATTCACCCCTACCATGTATTTTTAAAGTCTCTAGAGAACTGAGTTTAGTGATATTTGAGAAAGAAAATTTTAGTGTGCATCTTTTTGGTTACACTATGAAATGATACCAGCATGTAGCCTTTATTACGTAGGGAGCGAACAGAAAGAGATCTCAAAATAGTAGGTTTCCATTTCCTTGTACTTAGCATAGTACCTGGCATGCGGTTTGGGACCAGTGCCTGTTGGATTGATAGACAGACAGAGGACAGGCAGAAACATACAAAGTAGCCTAATACAGTATAGCAGATACATATCAAAGTTTATTGAAGACCAGATCATACCATGCCAGTTTGATTTACTTTTTTTTCAAGGATTTATGGGCTTCGCATGAAAGGAGGAACACATGCGAGTTACCTAGTCTTCAGTAAGGGTTTAGTTCTGTCTTTGATCAACAGACCCGTCCCAGTTGACACAGAGCATTCGTCAATCCAGTAACAGAATTCCACCCACTTGAGAACTGAGTTTTTCAATGAATTTTGGCTTGAAACAGGCCGAAAGCAAAAACATAAAACTGATTGAAAAATATCTACTGCATCCAGTTGCCAAATTTATGTGTGGGCTTTTCAGCCTTTGGTTGTAGCCTTGTGTGGAGCCAGGAAAAGACAGGGTCTTGATTCTGTAGGTCAGGAGGACATTTAGCTGGTAGGTGCTGCCTGGCTTAGACCAGTCATGGAGCCTCCCTGACTTGGGCACCTATCATCTTGCCTGCATGTTAAAATTTACTGAAACTTCCTTATGTTTCCATGTAACTCCTAGCTGAAAGATTTCCTATGGTCTTGGAATACAGGGCCACGGTTCTCTGGAATGAGGGAAATGGTCTATGAAAAAGAAGAGAGAACCTGAGAGAAATTGGCCAGTTTTATTAATATGTGTATTTATTTTTCTGTGGTGTGCCAGACACTAATTTACATGGACCTGACTCTACCCTGATAGACCACAGTGAAGATGCTCCTCAGTATTGAGACTGGTGGCTTCACAGTCTTGAGTAAAATCTCCCGGTGTGTCTCCTGATCTGAGAATCCGAGCGGGGCCCGGCAGAGCTCACGTGATCTGGGCCCTTTATCCATTACTATCCCTCACTTCTCGTCTGTAGTCTGGCAGGCACCCTTATCTGAGTTCCATGGGGCCCAAGATGTTTGAGAAGAGAGAATTTAAAAGTTAATATTAGGGGCACCTGGGTGGCTCAGTTGGTTAAGCGACTGCCTTGGGCTCAGGTCATGATCCCGGAGACCCGGGATTGAGCCCCACATCGGGCTCCCTGCTCGGCAGGAAGCCTGCTTCTCCCTCTCTCACTCCCCCTGCTTGTGTTCCCTCTCTCGCTGTGTTTCTCTCTATCAAATAAATAAATAAAATCTTAAAAATAAATAAATAAAAGTTAATATTGGCTGTACGCTGTGTATTAGATGACAGTGCCATACAGGTCTGGGGCAGCACCCCAATAAAACACATTAGTATTTCTGCAGTAAAACTTGCGAGTATTTGCACTAAGGTTAAGTAGATTCTAAATAGTTTGTTTACGTCAGATTTTACCATCAAATGAATCAGGGAAGAACTTGCTGTGTGTAATGCTTTAGGTGCGGTACAGACTTCAGTTTAGACGAGTCTGTGTGCTCTCCTTTGACCAGCCTCCGAGTATGTATTTTCTCTGCTGGGAGTGGCCGCATCTCCCTACTGCATGGTGAGTACCGTCATCACCAGAAGCCTCACCATTGTTATAATTCACATTTCCTGAGCATTTTCTGTATTATTTGATAGTCCCAGTAAGCTCTGGGGTGGCTCTCATTGAGTTGTGATCTCCAGTGTTCAGGAGAGTAAACTGAGGCTTAGAAGGATCACAGAGCAAGGAGTGGAGCTGAGGTTGTACCGAAGCTCAGGGACCTCAAGCCTGTGTCCTCAATCACTGTGCCGTCCTTGGTATGTGTCTTCCCCACAGTTCAGCTCAGGTGTCTCTGCGAGTCTCTCTTTCCTTCCTCTGCCAGCTTTAGTTAACCGTGCCCCTGCAGACCCTTCTGGCTCTTCTGTGCAGCTCCAGCCAGTGCTTGGCACTCTCTGTGTCTTCCCGAGAAGCCTGCGTTCCATGAGCAGTCAGGCAAAAGCTTCCTGCTCTGTCTCTAGGGCGCATGGTAGGTGCTCCACGCATAGTTTATAACGGGCCCACCCCCAGAGGTACACTTAACAGCAAATAATTTGTATCCCCCATGAAATAGATATGAAACACCAAACCCCAAGTTTAAGGTTGTAAAATCTTGGATCTGAAAAAGAGAAAGAAATATTCAAAAAGGAAAAGGCTACTTAGGTTACTACCTGGTGTACAAAGAAGAATTTGTTGGGGACAGCATTTCAGAAATGAGCAAGGAATACGTTTATACTTAATACTAGCTAGGGTTTATTCCATGTGGACTGTGTGTTGGGTTCTGTGCCAGTGTGTAAATAGCATCTCCAATCCTCATGGTTATGTGAGATTAAGAAAGAAAATGTAGTAGCCATGTTTTAGATACTAATAAAAGGTAATGCTAATATATTCAGATTAAACAAAAAGTAAATGACATTAGAAAGTAGTAATCTAAAATGGCCCCCAAGAGTATATTTCTCCATCTAAGAGATGATAGAATTGAAGTTAAAGAGATTGGAGAGCTAGGACATGTTAGGGAAAGTGAGGTCTGGGTAGGTTCCCGGCTTTTGTATCTATTCCTTGAAAACGTTAACATGATGTCGAGAATGTATCCTGCTAGCCTACCCGAGGCTGGGTCCAGCTTTGAGCTCTGCTTTCAGAAAAATCAGGGGGAACCTGAAACCTGGGAAGTAGCACATAATACAGTTACAGTGTTTCTCAGAAACTGCCCTCCCTTTTGTTTTTAATTTTTTTATTCAAAAATGATTTCAGGGGCACCTGGGTGGCTCAGTAGGTTAAGTGTCTGTCTTTGGCTCAGGTTATGCTCTCAGCGTTCTGGGATTGAATCCCCTGCGGCTCCCCACTCAACAGGGAGTCTGCTTTTCCCTCTGCCCCTACGTCTTCTCCTGTTGGAGCTCTCTCTCTCAAATAAATAAAATCTTTAGAAAATGATCTCAGACTTTCAGAAAAGTTGCAAAAATAGAAGAATTCTGTATACCTAGAGTCTTCTAATCTAGGTGAATGCATAAGCATTGTACCCATATTTTATATGTATGTAAAAATATTTTTTTCTGAATCATTTGAGAGTAAGTTGTAGTTAGGCATATAATGCCCATTTACTTCTAAATACTTCAGAATCTATTTTATAAAAACAAAAATATTCTTTTATACAGCCATAATACAATTATCCTATCAGGAAATAGACACAGATAGGATTCTATTATTTAACCTATGGACCTTATTCAAATTACATCACCTGTGCACAAAATGTCCTTTGCAGTAAAAGGAAAGAAAATGTTTCTCAGCACTTGGGATAGTTAGAAGGTGGGGTAGTTCAGACTACTTGAGAGAAACTTTAGGGGTTGGCTTTATTTTCTTGTTTATTAAAGTTTTTATAGTGACAACTCTTTCTTGGTACTTTGGAGTTTGTTAAATGTCTGGTGGAATCTGATACTCAGAGTAACTAAGGGAGGCCTTCAGAGCAGGTGCTGTCTTCTTTTTTAAAATGAGGCTCAGAGAATCAGAGTGTGATTTGTCCAGCGTCCCACAGCTAGCAAGTGATAGCTCGGAGACCGGACAGTCCCTGAGGGAACCCTGAGCCTTCTCCCCTGCATGCTTAGTGGATTCGTCTTTATCTACTCAAATTGAAGGATCAGACAGCTGGGGGAAATCTGGTTCATTGCAGGAAGGACTCCCGGTTCCGTCAGTAGTCTCCACTGTGACTGGAAATTCTCTGATTTGTAAGCCATTAGCTCTCAGTTCACTTGCATACAAGGGGCCTGAGGAACTCCCTAAAAATGTACCTCCCCAGGTCCCATCCCACTCCCACGGGGCCTGATGGAGTAAGTCTGCCTGGGAAGGAGTAGCTACAAATCTGTACTTTTTTTTTTTAAGATTTTATTTATTTGACAGAGAGAAACACAGCGAGAGAGGGAACACAAGCAGGGGGAGTGAGAGAGGGAGAAGCAGGCTTCCCACCGAGCAGGGAGCCCGATGTGGGGCTCGATCCCCGGACTCCAGGATCATGACCTGAGCAGAAGGCAGTCGCTTAACCAACTGAGCCACCCAGGTGCCCCTAAATCTGTACTTTTAACATGTGCCCCGGTGTTTCTGAGGGAGGACTTGTAGAAAAACCACACTCTCCTTCTCCCAAGTAGCAGTTCCAGTATCTTCCCATCAGCGTTTCCACTGGGCTTCACAGAGCATCTTGTACATAGGAGGACTAAATTTACACTTGATGAAGGTAAATGTGAAGTCAGTGAATGTAAAATGACTGCAAAATGAAGGAAATCAAGTTGGACAGTCAGTCCCCGTCAGTGTGGGACACATTAGGAGATTCCTTGAGTTCCCTTCCTTTCAAATAAGATCTTTCCCGGGCTGAAGGCAGTTGGCTTGGAAAGTCAGGACTTGGAGAGAGTACCTGGTAGAGTCTGCCAACAATTAAGAGATTGTGGAATTCTTCTTTTCTCATGAAAAGTAGAATGAAGTGAAACAGAGACCTCATTTGCAGCTATGCAAAGACAAACACAGAAACCAAAGCACAGACACACCAGGATGCAACAGGAAACCACAAAGGCCTAAGATCTTTCCATGTAAATAGGAAGTCAGAGTTTATTTTTGAGCCCACAGCGCCAAGCTGAAGCTGAGTGTGTAACCCAGTTCTGTGCCCAGCCCTTCCTGGATCCCTGGCACAGAGGAAAGATAATGCCACCTGGGTGAAAGCATTTTAATATGTTTGTTCTGATCAGGGCTTGGAGCAAGCTTCTTTTGTCTGTGCTGGTGAATAATTTGGGACACAGGTGCAGCTTGAACTTGAAAGCATTAATTGGTCTCCCTGGTTTTCCCAGCAGTGATATCTGAGACCCCAGTCTTCCTCTACAAAGTAATCTTAATCCACATACATTCGTAAGGCATTTGCCACTGGCAGCCAGCTTTCATATACCCCATCCGTGGATCTTTGGGTCCAGGTGCATGGTAGTGGATCACTGCCGGAGTGTACTTGTGTTTGTTGGATTGGCATCTGGAATCTCATTTGATTACTACAGTTACATTGGGAAGTAGCAAGTAGGATACAAAATGATCATCACTTTTTTGAGATAAGGAAAACAATGGGTTTTGAAGTCAGACCCATGCTCACATCAAAGATATGAGGCTTTCTTATCCAGAGCATCTTCTTCTATTCAGACAGTTGTTTTTGAGCATCTACTCTGTGCCAGGCACTGGAGTGAAAAATAGCACAAGTAGACTTAGACCTTACAGTCTCGTGGAAGGGAAGGGTATTAAGCAAACAGTTACAAAAATACATGATTACAGACCAGGATAAATGCTTTACAGTCATACCCGGCTGGTGGGAGTATGAGTTGGTGCAGTCACTTTGAAAAACAGCAAAGTGATGTCTTTTGAATATGCATGTACCCTGCACTCCACCAATTCCATTCCTAGGTAAGAACATGGAGAAGGTGTTGCACCTATGTACCTGTGTGTACCCAGGGACAAGTACAAGTGTATTCATTGCATTATTTCTCATACTAGCCCCAAATGTGAGTCAGCCCAGACTTCTAATGGTCACAGAATGGATAATTAAATTGTATTATATTTCTACAGTGATGTGTCTATTTAAAATGAAGGAGCTAAAGCTATCTAAACAACATAGAGCAATTAATTTTAAGTGAAAGATACAGGATATGGAAGAAATACAGAACTATTCATACAACATTCAGAATGAGGCAAAAGGAACAGTATGTCTTAGGAATGCATATATAGGTGCTGAACCTAGGAAGACGAGTCAGGATATGATTGCCACAAATATCAGGACACTAGTTAATTACACGGCTAGAGGTGCTGGTTGTTGAGATAGAAAGAAGCCTGCCCATGGGGATCTGGGGAGCTTGCATTTACTGGTGAACGATGCATGAGTACTTATTTTTTTTCTTCTTTAAGAAAAATTTACTCATTTGAGAGAGAGAGAGACAAAGCGACAGCACCAGTGAGATGACCAAGCATGAGCAGGGAGGAGAGGGAGAAACAGGCTTCCCACTGAGCCGGGAGCCTCACACAGGGCTCGATCCCAAGACCCTGAGATCATGACCTGAGCTGAAGGCAGACGCTTAATCCATTGAGCCACCCAGGCAACCAGCATGAATACTATCAGTCTTTAAAATGTATACCTATATTTTATACACTCTTCTGTATATATGATATATAGGTGCTGTAAAGCAAAGGAACAACTGTAAGAGCATAAAGCCAAGTGACTGATACAGTTTGGGTGGTTGACTTTTCTAAGGCAGTAATATTTGTGCTGAGATACTTCAATTAAGTAACTAAGCAGAGTGTGATAGGGAAGGAAAGAGGTGGCTGCATAGTGGTGGTTGGGAAAAAAGTGTTCCAGAAATTGCAGCAGGATAATGGGAAGGAAATTGGCAGGTTCAGGGTGACACAGGAGATCGGAGCGGTACCTGTTATGGCTAAAGAAACAAAAAGAGGCAGGGCAGGTTGGATCTATAAGCCTTATAAAGGATTTTGGTCTTTTATCTTGCAAGAAACTGGAAGGTTTTAACAACAGTGGCTAACATATTTGAATTTACAAAGGTTCCAAATAATTGCAGTTTTGGAGAACAGGTTAGAGAGAGACCAGAGTAGATATTAGGGGACCATATAGAAGGAGATGAGGGGTCTGGGTAGGAGGTAATCATGGCAGCTTGCTTTAGACTATAGTGGCGGAGGGGAGAAGTGGATATGTGTGGAGAGTGTTCAGAAGATGCAATCAGGGATATTTTTTGGAAGTTTAACACCAGTTTTGCAGGGTAGATGCAATATAGCCTTCCTAGTTGAGTCACCCAGTCTTCCGTGATCAGTGAGTGCTTAGTGAGTGAGGTCTGGCTCGACAGCAGCAGGGTCTCAGGCATTCCTTGGGCAGACTCCACTGATAGGAGCTTTTTCCATTAACACCACCAGCTGTGTTTTTGTATAAAAATTCAGTGTTTTGCCCTTGGCTTTTAGCAAAGGTCTCCCCAAGAAGTAGCTATGTGAACACTTGATTACTTCTGTGTTAGTCCTGACAAAAATGCCCAACCCAAATCTAATCATGAGGAAATATCAGAAACCCAAATGGAGAGGTATTTACAAGATAACGTGCCTCTATTCTTCAGAAATGTCCAGGCCACAAAAAATAAAGACAGGAGGGTTCCAGATTAAAACAGACTAAAGAGATGTGACAGCTCAAGGCTGTGTATGGTTTTGCATTTTTCTTTTGAGGTAGAGGACATTTTGTGGACAATTGATCCAATTTGAATAAGGTCTATAGATTAAATAATAGAACGGTATTGGTGTTTATTTCCTGATTAGATAGTTGTATTATGGCTGTGTAAGAGAATTTAGTAGTAAATGGGCATTGTATCCTACTCAAATGACTCAGGAAAAAAAAGCATACACACATATAAAAATGGGCACAGTACTTATGCAAAATATTGGCAGAACCTAGGTGAGGAGTGTATGGAATTCTTCTGTTTTTCAACTTTTCTGTAACTCTGAAATCATTTTTGAATAAAAATGTAAAACAAAACAAAAAAGTAATAGCATGTGAAGGGTCTGCCTGTATTTGCCGTGCCCGTGCTTCTGAGTTAATATGTCACTCATTTTACCCCCTCTGAAGTCCTGTTGAAGAGTTTGTTTCAGAATTTATATGACTGGAAAAGTGATCTTTAATCTGAACTTCACAATATTTTCTGTTTTCTAATAATAAAAGCTGTACAGTCTATCATCTTCTAATTCTGGAATCCAGGAAGCTCTGAGTTAAAACTGAACAGTCAAGTTAAAATATAGAACCTCTGTCCGCCATATTTCCACTCTGATTTTCATCAGGCTCCTGTTACACAGTACTGGAATATCTGTGTCGTGTATGTGTGTGCGTGTGTGCACATGTGTATTGGGGAGGTTTTTAAAATATAGTGAACCTTTTTACTAGTTTCTTATGGCTGTGGTAACAAATGACTACAAACTTGGTGGCTTAAAACAGTGCACATTTATTTTCTTAAGGTTCAGGAGACCAGAAGTCCAAAATCAGTTTCACTAAGCTGAGATCAGCTGTTGGCAGGGCTCTGTCTGTAGGTTCCAGGCTGGAATCTGTTCCATGCCTCTTTGAGATCCTAGTGGCTGCTGGTTTACCTTGGCTTATGTCACATCACTCATTGTGGCCTCCATGGTCATACTACCTTCTCCACATCTGTGGCCAGTCTCCCTTACCATGGCACTGAGAGCCCACCTGGATGATCCAGGATTATCTACCCATCTTCGGATCCTTGATGTAATCACACCTACAAAATCCTTTTTTGCTTTATAAGGTAATATTGATAAGTTGGAGGAATATGGACATGGGTATGTTTTAGGGGGTCAACATACCAGACACACCCTTTGTGAAGGAAGTGACACATAAACACCTTCTTAAAAGTAAATAAAAATAAAGTATATTAGTTTATTTCTCCACTCTTATTCACTTACGACAAAGGAACACAGAGAAAGGAATCAGATTCGTATGTTGTGGCTTTCAGTCGAATTGCATCTAGTTTTCTATTCTCTTTCCTATTTAGTTGTTGCTGGAGTAGAAAAATATATGTGATCTTAAAATATGTGATCTTATGTTCACTAGTACTCTTACTAGAGTTTTAAAATGTACATGTGTTATGCACTGTGTGCCTGCATAATATCTTTGACAGTAATTTTTAAACTACAGAGCTAGGTAGTCTCATGTGGTTTGGATGGTCAGAGAAGGCTTCTGTAAGACAGTAAGGTTGAACTGTAACATTCTGGTTAGAAAAATAGTGGCCCAAGCAGAGGGAACAGTTTGAGCTACGTCTGTGGGATGATCACCTGCAAAATTTTGTCTCCTTCTTTCCTCCTCAGTACCTTTTGTTGTTGTGACTTGCTGTCTAGTTGTGTTTGTGAGGACCTCCAGTATTTTGTCAGAGCAGTTAGGATGATAAAAAGTAATCTCATCTTGTTCCTTATGTTAGAGGGAATGTATCTAAAATTTCTCCAGTGAGCATGATGTTTGCTGGAGATTTCTGATACATATGCCCTTTATGACATTGAGGAAACGATCTTCTATAGCCTTCAGGACAGATAATCGGTAGCCTATGCTTGACTAGCCACTAAGGATTATTGTATTTGGCAGTCTAATTCCATAGTCACAGAGCTCTATCACTGTAAACTTCATAAGGGCAGTGACCATTAACTTGCTGTGGTATCCACAGTGTCTGGCACAGTGCCTGGGACTTAATTAGGCATTCAGTATTGAATGAACGAACGAATGAATGTAAGATACTTAATACGTATTTGTTGGATGAATGAATTAAAGTTAGCAAATTATTATTTAAAGTGAGCCAGAAATTTCACTCCTTTCCATACCCCTCATAAAATGAATTGAGTTCATGGTGCTGCCATTCTTGCTTCCTCTCAGCCTCTGGCATGGTCAGCTAGTCATTTGACATAGGAAGGGATAAATGAGTGAGTCAGTCCCAGAACATTCTGCCCATGGCCATTAGACTTTGCCCCTAAAGATTCACATTTATTTGAACTGAAGCCAGGTGGTTAAAGATGATTTAATCAGGACAAAAATAAAATACGCTCTTTAATAGAATAATTGCTTATTTCATTTTCTCCTTAAAGTTAGCCATTCATCTCCTGCCACTGTCTTTCAGTTTATATAGTTGTCCACAGAGTAATGAAAGTGATTATTCTGAATGACGTCAAACGTATTCATAAATGACTATCTCACTGCCTGATGAGACAGTTTAGAATTCCAGTATTAAACTGAAGAGGGGTTAGGTACAGTCGTAGGCTTAGAGTTTACATCAAAAAGACAGGCCAAAATCAACAAGTCAGGAAACAACAAGTGCTGGAGAGGCTGTGGAGAAAGGGGAACACTCCTACACTGTTGGTGAGATTGCAAGTTAGTGCAGCCACTTTGGAAAACAGTGTGGAGATTCCTTAAAAAAGTAAAAATAGGGGCACCTGGTTGGCTCAGTTGGTTGAGCGACTGCCTTCGGCTCAGGTCATGATCCTGGAGACCCGAGATCGAGTCCCACATTGGGCTCCCTGCTCGGCGGGAAGCCTGCTTCTCCCTCTCTCACTCCCCCTGCTTGTGTTCCCTCTCTGGCTGTGTTTCTCTCTGTCAAATAAATAAAATCTTTTTTAAAAAAAAAAAAAAGTAAAAATAGAACTACCCTATGATCCTGCAATTGCACTACAGGGCATTTACCCCAAAGATACAGATGTGGTGAAAAGAAGGGCCATATATACCCCAATGTTCATTGCAGCAATGACCACAATCTCCAAACTGTGGAAAGAGCCAAGGTGCCCTTCAACAGATGAATGGATAAAGAAGATGTGGTCCATATATACAATGGAATACTATGCCTCCATCAGAAAGGATGAATATCCAACTTTTGTAGCAACATGGACTGGATTGAAAGAGATTATGCTAAGTGAAATAAGCCAAGTAGAGAAAGTCAAGTATCACATGGTTTCACTTACTTGTGGTGCATAAGGGGTAATATAGAAGACAGTAGGAGAAGGAGAGTAAATGGGAAGTAGGGTAATTCAGGGAGAGAAATGAAACATGAGAGACTTTGAACACAGAAACAAACTGAGGGACTTGGAGAGAGGGGTGGGGGGATGGGAGAGCCTGGTGGTGGGTACTAAGGGCACCTATTGCATGGAGCACTGGGTGTGGGGCATGGGCAATGAATCTTGGAACACTGAAAAAATAAAATAAATTTAAAGTAAAAAAAAAGACAGGGTTGAACATCTGAGTAAGGACATACACAGATTTACTGGGGAACAATGGAAAGAGGTTGGTTGTTATAAAAGAGGCAGGAAGTTAGGTAAGAATGTCTCAGTAGTTTTAAATACTTGATGATGGTTGTTCTAATCCTGTGTGTACTTCCTATTTCGAAGGAGAATTTCACCTAGTAAGTTAGTTCATGTAACACCCAATATTAAAATGTCCAGTGTCTTGAAATTGATAACCTCTTCCTAACTTGGGACTGTTCAGAAAGCCTTTGACAACACCATTATCCCTAGAAAGTAAAGATCAGTTTGTTTAGGCATCTCTAGCTCTGTCCACCTCCTCTCCCAGCACACACACTACTCCAGCTGCATTTAATGGGTTCTTGCAATAGGGGTCTTCCTTCTCTGGAGTTTTTGGAATTGACCCTAGAGACCAAATCACTTATTCAGGACTTGCTAAAAGGTTGCAAATCTCACCCTGAGGTACTAAATTGAGATGAAAGAAGTCACAGTGAGGACTAAGGAAAGTCTGAGGTTGACTATTATATCTGAGACAGTAAGCAGAAAGTGAGGGCTGCTGTGGGAACAGGCCTATATGACCACTAAAGACTAGGCAAAGATGTGTGTGGGTCCAGCACAAAGGAGCCAGCTCTGCGGATCTTAAGTGAGACCCCATCCAAAAGGTTCAACTAAAGGAGCATTGTGATCCCAGTAAACTGGTAAACCACCTGAAGACCAAGGTAGAAATGGAGTTGGGAATAGAGGAGGAGACAGAGAACAAGCTAGCTTTAAGCATACTAGTACTATGGGGAGGGGGACATTGTAGTGAATCACTGGGACCACAGGAAGAGAGAGCACATATTGGATAGGCACCTCACCCTGAGGGCAGAGTCACAGTCACAACCTTATCAGTTAAGTAAGACCTTCCCTGGGCACCCCAGCTCTGTGTGGAGTGCAGAGCCCACGGAGGAGAAGATGGAGCAAGAGAAGAGAGAGGCAGGATAGCTACACCCCGCCCCTTCTTCAGGGTATGCTTCTAAGCCTGAAATAAGCTGTTGCTTTAGGAGGGAGGATTTTTAATTCAGTGGGATGGGAGTTTTAGTTATTACAATGGAGTGCTTGAAGGTTAACAGACTTTGTGATTTTAGAGGAATGCTATGGATCCATCTAAAATTCCATTTCAGAAGTAGGAGAAATAGTGCACAGGAGTTTAGCAGGGAGTAGTGCAGTGACTAAAGCTGTTTTCCCCCTGTACATCCACCTGTCCATTGTCTGCCTTCTGCACTGAAAAATCTCTTTCTCTAACTTAAGCATTTAAGATTAGAGCATGCTATAATAGCTGCCCTCTAAAGAACCAGAGGGAGGGAATGAGGGAGAAAAAAAAAAGAACACCTCTCTTGACCCCATATCCCACTTCTAATTCCCCATTTGTCTGCTCATCTTTACTTTTACTCCCTTTGTCACTCCTCTCCTTGTTTACACCACTATAGCTGTAGTGCTAATGTAAGATAGCAAGCACATTCCTGCCACAGGGCCTTTGCACTTGCTCTTACTGTTCTGCTTGTATCATGCCTAGCTGCATGCTTCGCTCCCTCTCCCTCCTTTACAGTCTCTGCTTAATGCAACCTCATAATTAAGGTCCACTCAGATCACCCTTTATTCAAACAAAAACGCTTGCTCTCACCATACCACTTAACCTCTCTCTCCTGCTTTATTTCTCTAAATAGCATTACCAGAGCTGACATACCATATATTTGAATATTCATATGTTTTTATCACCCCACACTCTATCAAATTTTATGTTTCATGAAAGTTGGAGTTCGTTTTTTCATAGCTATGTCCTTGCCTCTTGAACAGTGTACAGAATATAGTAGACACTTAAATTCAAGAGATACTTTTTGAATGAAGGAATGCTTTCTAATTTGCTTTAGCCTTTCCACATGCCCTTCCTTCAGGCAGGAAAGCTTCCTTTTACCCCTTTTCCTTACAGCTGAGCTCCAGCTGAGCCTACTAAGATTCTGGGCATCCTTGGAGGCTGCATTTCCATGCTCCTTCCTTTGTGCCACTGCCCTAGCCAGATTTAATCTCTCTCTCCAGGACTCCCAGCTCTCAGTTCTGTATCACTTTAATCAAGTTCTTGCTCATAACTGCTACATGGTACTGCCTCTCAGACTTACATGTTCTCGATTGTTAGGTTTACAGATGACTAACTCAGCAACCACAGGTCCTTCTCACATTGTAGAACTGGAACGTGGCTGTCTTTGAACTCTGTGCAAGAGTGTGCACCCTCAGTCTAGAATTTTCAATTCTTCAGCCGTGCCACATGTTTTCCATCCTCCTTCTCTTTCTCCTGTTGATTTTCTCCTCCTCCTCCTCCATCACCATCATCATCATCATCATGCAAATATCCAAGGGCACATGATACATCCGTTATTTTCTTTAGCTTCTTTTGTTCAATGTTAAGAAAAAAGCCCACCTCTTGCACTGAGTGTTCTTCCCCGTGACTGTGGGGAGTGAGAATTCTTCCTCTCACTTGGCCTATTTAAATGCTCAAATGCCCCTGATCAGTTATAATCAAATATTAAGTGATGGTGGTAAATATTGGCTTAGGTGAACTGGGGCATGTCTTGGGGCTGTGGATCACATGAGGTCATTTCAGATCTTCCTGGAAAGGGCTTGGGGAGGATGAGGCTGATCAGTCACCTCAGCTCTCTGCCTTCCTAGTAAGATCCCATTAGGTCTTTGACCAAGAACATGGTAATATTTCATGACAGAACTTGGAAAAGTTAAAAATTTACAGATGAGTTAATTTTTTTTTCCTTTCCTCCTTTTAACATATTCCTTATTTTTTATTCCCCGAGACTATTTGCTTGAGGAGGAATTTCATTAGAATCATCAGGTGAAAAATACTTCCTTCATTGGACAAAATTGGGCCAAGAAATAAAATGACCGACCTCACAACTTGTGTTGAGTGAGAAATATTAAATGGTATCCTAGGTAACTTACTTATGAATTGCTGGTCACCAGAATAAACACTGCCTCTTCTCTAAAGCTTGGTCTAGCCTCCTCCCATGACCTCAGGGGCAAAAATAGTCTCACCTTCCTTTGTGTTACTATAGCACTTTATTTATGTGTCTGTTACACTCATTTTATTTCATAACAATGTACTGAGTGTGTGTCCCTGCCACTATACCTTGAGTTCCCCAGGGCTGCCCCTGTGTCTCATGCATCTCTGCATGGTCAAGGTCTTACATGTAGCAGACAGATAGTAAAAGTGGAAAGAATATACTGAACTTCTGTCTATCTAGTCCAGTCAGTAGAGCCAGTGGACATTTGTTGAGTAACTGCTTATATGCCAGGTATTTTAACATATTTGATATTCTCTATTCCTTACAGTTGTCCAAGAAAGCACAGCTATCCCTGTGTTACAGATGAGAGAGTGGGTGAGGGATTTACCCCATCACATAGTAAGTGGCAAACCTAGCTTTGATTTCAAGCCACTTGAAGCCCTATTCTGTGTTCTGTCTCCTTTGTTAGAGCGTAATACATTTTTCAGGCACTCTTCTGTAATGTTTAGCTACCAACTCTCTAACACGAAAAATAGTCCCATAACTCTAATCATCCATTTGAAGAACAGAAGGAATGTGTAAAGATCATGTAACTCAGTACTCTCCCTTACAACACAGTGGAGTCCCAGAGAGAAAAAAAGATCTTAGCCAAAATTGCTCTTACTGGTTCAAAACAGGTTATCCTTCTCCTTTCCGCTGCCCCTAATCCTTAGCCTTCTAATGACCCTGTGCCAGCATGGCGTGTGATGACCAGTCAACTCACCATGGAATTATTCTTGACGTTCTCTCTCCTCCAGCCCTTCCCCACTGTACTCTCTGCTGCCTCTCCCTTTGCTTCCTCTCCCCCTGCCTGCAATGCCCTTCCCTCCACTTCTCCTGTCTCACTCCCACTTAGCCTTCAGATCTGAGCTCAGGCATCACCTCTTCCTGGATGAATGAGGTGCAGTCTCTGTGTGGTCCTGTTGCACATGCCTCTGGCACAGGGCAAACTCCTCCCTGTTTGTTACTTGTTACCTGGGTGTCTTGTCTTCCTTGTTTGCGTGGCTGTGAATTCCTTGCTGGCAGGTGTTGTGGCTCTTTTATTTCTATAGCACTTGTGTCTAGTACAGTCCCTGGAACAAAGGTGGCTTTCAGTAAATTTTGAATGAAACAACCACTTAGCAGGATTCTGCTGTGAAGGGTGACAGGCTTTGGAGATGCAGTGGTTGTGAAGGCTCACCTTCTTAATATCTCGAGGTGTTCTTGAAGACTCTTCCAGTATTGAGGTTCCAAAGGAACCTTAATTTCACAGCTGTTTACTGATATCTCTAATGTTTGAGTGCTCTTGCTGCGTTGCACCAAAAACTTCTGTAGAAAGGTCTGGCCTGGCATAGGCAGGAGAGCCTCTCACCTAATACTGATGATCTCATAGTGTCTGTTCCCTGCTGTCACTAAGGCAAGTACAATGCATCTATGTCCTCTTTTGAGTGTGGTATAACTGACTAGAGGATGTGTCACTGTGCAACATCTGTCTTCTTACCAAAATCAAAGCTTTAAATTGAGGGAGGCTCTCCATGGGGCATCATCCCATAGGAGACCAGAAGGATAGTGTTTTGAGGGGGGGAATATAGGGTTTTTTTTTACTTCTCTGAAATGTACATCCCTTCTCAATGTTAGATCAACAGAGAACTTACTGGCCTTAGAAATAAAAGGAACAGGGGCGCTTGGGTGGCTCTGTCGGTTAAGCCTCTGCCTTTAGCTCACATCATGATCCCAGAATCCTGGGATTGAGCCCCGCATTGGGCTTCCTGATCGGTGGAGAGCCTGCTTCTCTCTCTCTCTCTGCCTGCTGCTCTGCCTTACATGTGCGCTCTCTGTCTCTCTGTCAAATAAATAAATATTTTTTTTTAAAAAAGGTACAGTCTTAATTTTGACATTGACACTTTCTGTCTAGGTGAATGTGAGTGATTCATTTGATTTTTCAGGGCCTCCATCTCTTTATCTAAACAGTGATGGCTTTGGAGGCACCTGGGTGCCTCAGTTGGTTAAGTGTTCAACCCTTGGTTTTGGCTCAGGTCATGATCTCAGGATCCTGAGATCGAGCCCGGTGTCTGACTCCTCACTCAGCAGGAATCTGCTTGATATTCTCTCCCTTTGCCCTTCTTCCCTTGCCCCAAATAAATAAGTCTTCTTTAAAATTAAAATAAGCATTGGACTTTCCTGCTTTCTAGATATATCAAGCATTGGTTGAACTAGTGATTGTAACAGCTGTCTGGAAACCCTCTTTAGCAAGGCAACATCTTAGGTGCTTTGAAGCAGTCTGGGAGGAGGGGATATTTAATGGGGAACATACTTGATATAGGGTATGGCCTCTATGCAAGAGTACCATTACCTTTGGCCACATGCAAGAGCCCATCTGTAGGGTGTTGGGTGGTAGGCCGTATGCTCATCTGAGTCCAACTCCTAGTGGTGATCCTCACCACGACTTTCGGAGGAGGGAGAGCTAGTGGAGTGCATTTAAGCCAAAGTCATCAGGGAGAGTCAGGATTTGGAAGACTACATTCAAAAATGCTAGTCCTCTGGACCAGATGTGTCATGGAAGAGGGATGAAGCTCAAGAGTCTTGGGCCAGATGTTAACTGAATCAGGGCAGAAGCACACCCAAATTGGCTGACAGTTGCCCCCTGCCCCTGTGCGATGTCCAGGGATCACCATTTATGTACTGGAAGATCAGGTGGTTTAAAAAGTCCAAAGTCAAGGTTGTAGTTCGGGGCCATATAAAGTATGGAGGGTTGAAGGCTGTGGGGAGGGTGAGTTGGGAAAGAGGAGATGCATAGAATGAGGTGAGGCAGTAAAGGACTTCTGGAGAAAATTTTTGAGGCAAAGCCTCTTTTCCCCTGCCTGGAACTGTTGACTTAGCAAAACAGAAGAAACCACGCATACTTCCACACTGTGAAGCTGGTCTGGAGCTCGGAGGCTCCGGGGGGCCAGGCAAGGCCCAGCTCTGTGTGGAACATTTACGTAGCCTGTGACCACAAACTTCTGGGCAACATAACGGGTGATTATCATTCATTATGCATTCATTTGTGAATCAGAACAAAGTGAAATGAGCCACTGTGCAAGCCCAGCCTCTGGTAATCCTGAATACATGCTTTGAGAGGGGACGGTGGCGGATGTGTGTGGACTTCTAGCTACAAAGTAATCAAAACACAAATTGAGATTATTTCCTCATTGCCTTCAAGAGAACAGTTCCACCTACTTCGCCTGTCGAGAAAGAATTTTCATGATCTGTCCTCTGCCCATCTTCCCACTCATAGGTTTGATTTTTTTTTAATCTCCTGCTCCATGGAAGCCTTACCTTGAGCCAATTCTATGACCCCTGTAAGCCTCAGGTCCTGTATCTGTGAAATGGGGATACCAGTACTTGTCTTGACAGGCCTGTACTAATTTTTAAATGAGATAGTGTCCGTAGAGCCACACACAGGCCTTTGCTCACGGTGTGTGGCAACTTGATCTTTCTGGGATTTTTGTTATTGTTCATGCTGCGTTCGAGCCAGAGCATGGCACTCTCTTCGAGCCATTACTGTACTACAGACTGAGGCCTTTTTTGAGGTGCTGTTCAGAGTATCTTGTCATTCAGAGAGTAACTGTTATACACCTCACTACATTGAAAACTGGGACAAGGACAGTCTGTCTCTTTCCCCAGAACCTGACCGCCATAGTAGGTGCTCAGTTAAATATTTGCTGAAGAAATGCATGGAGTGCCCCCTTTCTGGAGAATCTTAATTTTCGGCAGATGCTTCA